>JBBPUA010000799.1:0-12278 GCA_038094355.1 Afroboletus lepidellus | reverse complement strand
TTGGGCTGTTTGCCCTTATTGATGTTTGCACCATGTAATATATGGTCATGTTTATACATTTGGACTATAAGTTTGGTGACTGAGGTTGTTGAATAGCACCTACCTTTTGGCTTCAGTTCATCATCTGAGTTGCTCTTCACCTTCTAGCTTCATTTTCTTCCTTTCACCTCATCTCACTCAGCATTGTCCAATCTTGGACTCGCTGTCTCACACCCAGACTCATCACCTCAGACCAAGATTCGCTCGGACCAACTCACTCATGCATGCCGAATCTCTGATTCATTTGTAGCCACATCTTCTGCCAACAACAACTGCCTTGAACCCCTGGGTTGAATATTTGCTCACACCCTTCTCTCTCTGATCATCCAACCTCCACTCTGCCCACTTGTTCCAGACTCTATTTGAGTCTGAGTCTGAGAAAAGGTTAAGTAACACTAAGGTTGAGTCACCCTCTCACATCCCATCTGTTTTTCTTTCTTTCAACAGCATTCGCTACTTAGTTCCTTTTTGTTCTTACAGGCACCTCAGTCTTCAACCACAATGACTGAGGTGAGCCACCAATCATACTGCACTCACACACACAACTAACTCTATATAGTTCATTCATTTACCTTCTAGTTCATAAATCCATATCAAATTATGAGCTGCCTTGCTGCTTTCTCCACTATCTCATTGTCTGGTATTTATGCCATTCTGAAGCTGACTGAGACCAACTGGGTCAAATTCAAGGAGAAAACCATCAAGTTACTCAATGCCCAGGGACTTAGCCACCATGAACTGCTAAGATTCTGTCACCACTCCCTGTGGACAAAGCTGACCCATCAAAGATCTACCAGCATGATGGCAAAACCCTCGCTTTGAAAACTGAAATTGAGGTGAATCTTGTCCTCATTGACCAGTACAAACAATGCAAAGCCCTTGCTATCCAACAGCTATATGCTATCATCCCCAACAGTGTCATGATACAAGTCCAATCCAAGCCGACTGTTATGGAGATATAGAGGGTGATTTGTACCATTTACAAAGCCAAGAGTGACATGGTCCAGGTCGATGTATTTTCGCACCTACAGAGTATGAAATATGGTATGAAGGACAATGTAAAGGTCCACCTAATGACAATGATGATGCTGTGTGAACAGCTTGCCAGCATAGAAGCACCCACCTGTCAATGACCAGGACTTCACTGCCATGATACTATCCTCAGTCCCTGACTCCTATCGATCACTCCTTCATGCCACTATAGCTGTGCTTCAGGCCACAAAGAATCCTGTCATGCCTGAATCCTTGATCAACCTCATCATCGAGGAAGCTGACCACTATCACATCAATAATGGTACATCTGGCACACAAATGGATCCAATGACTCTGTGCTCATATCAAGTGCATCTCACAAGGGTTGGAAATGAGGAAAGAGATCAGACAGAAAGTGCTTCAATTGCAAACATCCTGACCATATTGCTGCAGAATGTTGGTGAGAAGGTGGAGGCAAGGAGGGGCAGAGACCATCAGCCAAAACAATAGAGTCTGCAAATAGCATGCAGCCGAATATCAACTATGCATTCACAACATCGTGTCTATATGCACAGGCCACCACACTTGCCATTCCATCTGAACAACATGATACTATCCTCTACTCTGGTGCCTCCTCTCACTTTTGCCCAGATTATACAAAATTTGCAACATTCACTGACATCCCTTCCAAATCCATCAATGTTGCTGACAGGCAAACAATCACAGCAACCAGTCAGAGTGATGTCATACCTTTGACCCATCCCAAGGTACTTTCTCATGATCCAGCCCACCTTCAGCCCATTTGCTTTTTAGATCTTGTCTTGGTTGGACTAAGGTCTTTTGGACTCATTCCCTTCATTTTGAACATCTGTTACGTAGTTTAAGGTCTAGTTCCTTACTTATGTAATAGGATCTTTCCTTCTTACCATGTAACTACCATCTAATCAACTGATACCCACCATCCAACAATTACATGATCACCCAAATGACCTTCCTACCTTTCTCTATACCTTTCCCACTGGCCAGAATATCTTTGGCCCACTTTTCCATGGTCCAGACATACCTTCGGCCCATTTCCTTCCTCAAGAACCTCAGTACAAGCCTCAGGCCCTCTTTAGAGCTGAGCATATCGCATCCTCGGACCCCTATACTGTGTCCTGGTTGTCACTACAGCCAGGATTGTTGTTTACAGCAAGTTATGGTCTAAGACTCTGAGCTGAAGAAACTCATTGCAAAAATCTCTGAAGTCAATGGATTATACTGTATCAGATAGCTGGTGATGAGTATGCAGCCATTGCTAACTATGGCAAAATGGACACCAAGATGTCATTGATGCAGCTACATAAGTGCATGGGACATATACATTCGATGCCACTTCCTCTCTTGTTTCAAAGGGAATGATTGATGGAATTGAAATCATATTGCAATCTGAAGACAAGCTCTGTGAAACATGTGTCAAGCTAAGATCACCCGTGCACCTACCCCAAAAGAATCTGCTATGCATGCTATCAAGTATAAAAAATAGATCCATATAGACGTATTGGGTCCTGCCAAGGTTGAATCACTTGGGAAGAAGTTATACTACATATCCTTCACTGATGACCACTCTCATGAGATGATGTCAAATTCCTTTGGAAGAAAAGTGCTGCCTTCCAAGCTATTGTGGACCACATCACATACTTGAAAAATCAATACAACAGGATTAAGATCAAAGCCATCAGGTTAGATCATTCATGATGGGGAGTACATGAGTGATGATGTCCAAAGCTACTTTACCAAATGGGCATCCGCCAAGAACTCACAACTCATGACATACCACAGTAGAATGGAGTTGCAGAATGGGCCAACTAAACCATCATGGAGCATGCCCAAGCATTGCTTATTGATGCAGAACTCCTGAGGAACCTATGGGCAGAAGCTGTCAACCATGCTATATATCTGAAAAATAGGTTGCTAATGAAAGCACTGGTTAACCAGACCCCATACAAGGCAGTCCATGACAGAAAACCATACCTAGCTGACCTACACCATTTTGGATGCATGGCATATGTGAAATATGAGGATGCAGGAAAGCTTGATGAGCAAACCAAAGAGGGAAAACTTGTTGGTTACAATGATGAAAGCAAAGCATATTGCATCCACTTGCCTGACTCCCACCACAATCAATTGAATGCAACATCATATTCAACCTAGCTGACAAGACTCCATCACAACTAACTGGTGATGTGCAGTTTGAGGGGAAGTATGAGAATGTCATCCAGCGCACCACCTCATCAAATGTGACCACAAAAATGCCTATGCCAACTCAAAACATGCCAACAGTCACCCAATCATCCATCCCTTTCCCACAACAGACTACACCTGCCATCGTCCAACTGAAACCTGTTGATCCTCCAAACACTACAGATCTTGATCCCGAACTGGAGACAAACACCATGTAGGATCCATTGGATAGCTTATCCACTGTGCTACTATGCCCATCCCACATTCGATCACCAGGAATACATCAATGCAATATGGAAGCAGGAGATACTGGATGATGACATACCTAGATATGTGATCACAGTATCCCTAAATGACTCATCTACAGTCAATGAAGTCCTTCAAAGGCCCGAAGCTGATGAATGGTGAAAGGCAATGGAAACTGAGATCCAGGCCATTGAAAGACTCGACACATGGAACATAGTCAACCCACCTCCCAATGCCAATGTCATCGACTCTCACTTCATACTTCGAATCAAATGGGACGAAAATGGTAATGTCACTTGGTACAAGGCACAACTAGTTGCTGTGAAGGTGTCAACTTCAATAAAACTTCTGCCACTGTTCCCAAACTTCCCTCTGTACCAGCTGTCCTTGCAAATGCTGCCAGTTGAGGCTGGGAAATCCACTAAATCGACATAAAGAATGCATACCTGAATGCGTCACTCACTGAAGACATCTACATGCGTCTGCCACCTGGATACCTCAGCTCAAATGACAAAGGGAAGGTCTGCAAGCTAAAATAATCACTCTATGGATGGAAGCAAGCTGGCTGTGAGTGATATGAAACACTATGCACATACTTCGAGGAGATAGGATTCACATGCACGTCATTGGACCATGCTGTTTTTTACTTCAGATCCAACTCTGAAATCATCTCAGTCATATCCATGTCAACAGATGACATGGCCATTACTGGAGACTCAATCAAGATGATAAACTGGACCAAGGACAAGTTCTGGAAGAGATTCGAAATCAGTGACCTAGAGGAGATAAAATGGTTACTAGGGTTCAAGGTGATACATATATGACAAGTATGCATGCATGCTATCAATATCACAGGATACATACATTGACACCATTGTTGACTGTTTCGGACTCTCAAACACTAACCATGTGTCAACTCCCATTGAACCTGATACTACTATCCTATCAGCAGATCAATCCCCATCCACTCCACACGGATCAATGACATGAAGAACATACTGGGAGATCGTTGGATTGTTTGCAGGGGTATCACTTGGAACACATCCAGATATTGCATTTGCTGCATTGACACTATCACAGTTCCTTCAAAACCCTGGCTGCATGCACTGGCAAGTTGCTAAATGCATCGTTTGCTACCTAAAAGGAATGCAAAGCTATGCCCTCAATATAACGGACCCCGAGGAGGGGATTATCACATATGTCGACACTGACTTTGGGATCACAACCACACCATCACACCATCTCCAGCCATGTCATATTGTTTGCTGGCATGCCCATTGCATGGGAATCTCACAAACAGACCATCACTGCACTATCCACCATTGAAGCTGAGTATGTTGCCATGACAAGTGTACTCAAGGACATTCTGTGACTCAGGAGCCTGTTCTTGGAGTTTCACAGTCCCATCACTGAACCCACACCAATGCCATGCAACAATCAGGGAGCACTCAACTCACAAGAAACAACAAATTCTATCCACACACAAAACATATCAACATACACTACCACTTCATTCACCATGCTGTTGACAATAAGGACGTCGAACCAACCTATTGCCATACTGATCTCAACATCGCCAACATCCTCACAAAACTACTCCCACGCATCAAAACACTAAAGTTTGCCAATTCACTCGGACTGTGTGAAGCTCAAAAGGGGATATTAGACGTTCTTCATACTCATAGATAAATCTGATCCTTCACATATATATGCACATGCATGTCCTACACATGGCATTCACTACTTAGTTCCTTTTTGTTCTCATGGACACCTCAGTCTTTAATCATGATGACTGAGGTGAGCCACCAATCGTATCACACTCACACACACAACTAACTTTACATAGTCTATTCGTTTACCTTCTAGTACATAAACCCGTATCACAGCTTGCACATTGGTTCATATGAACAGGTTAGTTCTTTGAATTAATCACAGCTCAGGAAGACTTACCATCATGGTGATGATATGGAAAGTGTTCACTGAGATCAGTACAAACCAATGGGATGCTGAAGACAGACATCATTATATTTAGCAGACAATTCCAGATGACGTTGGCAGCTGCCACTGACTATGAGCATGATGATGTAGTCATGCTGGAAAAGAGTGAGGAAAGTGTTGGATATGCCCATCTGCAAGAGATGGGCAACCTGAGCATCAGAGAGTGAAGGCCTTGGATTTGAAGAGAGAAGGAGCAAGAATGTAGAAGGATGGAATGCAGAAGTCCAAGCCTCATGGCTACAGGGTGGTGATAGAGGATATGAGGCAGACTGCCAAAATTAAAGTCATCAAATTGAGATATGTGATTAGATCCTGAGAGCATATCAGGAACTGCATCATCTAGAGATAAAGTAAGTGAGAATGCAGATATGGTACCATTGAAAAAGGAGTTTGTTGGCCAGAACCAGTCCTGAGCATGATAAGAATCCAGCCAGACATTATAATTTACATCTGAGCCCATGGATGAGTCCAGGTCTATATGATTGGCTAACACAGTGAAGAGTCTAGCGGATGATTAAAGATATAGTGGATGAGAAAAAGACATGTACATGGAAGGAACATGAAAAGAATGTAAAAGAATGAAAGAATGAATGTGTCAAGGCTCTTAAGACATATTGCACAATATATTATAAATCCATTCAGCAAAGAGTGATCTGTGAGTGGGCCAGCTTCCAAATTAGGAGTTGTTATAGTTTATTTATGCAGCTCATTCTCCTCCAATCTACTATAGTCTTTTCATGTAAACTAAGTTTGTAGGACTATAGGTACAATAGGGTTTTGGATGGATTTACCAAGAACTGAAGTGCTGAATTCATGTGTCTAAGCATAGACACATAGAATAGGATGATAGTGATATAACCTACTTTGTCTTGACCAAAAAGGAAAAAGAATAGGATCCTAGGCACTCACTCCTAAGGGGCTCAAAGTGGGGTTGATATTTGGCATTTTGTGAATATTATTCTTTTGCAGCCCACCTTCATCCATTCTCAGGGCTTCAGGTTTTAGCCCATTTGCTTTTAATTAAACCTTGTGTTGATCAGACTATGATCTTCTGGACTTATTTCTTTCATTTTGGACATCTGTTACATACTTTAAGGTCTAGTTCCTTACTTATGTAACAGGATCTTTCCTCCTTACCATGTAACCATCACCCAATCAACTGATACCCACCATCCAACAATCACATGACTGTCAAAATAACCTTCCTATCTTTCTCTACACATTTCCTACTAGCTAGAATACCTTTGACCCACTTTTCCATGGTCCAAACATACCTTCAGCCTATTTTCTCCCTTAAGAACCTCAGTATAAGCCTCAGGCCCTCTTTAAGACTGAGCATATTGCATGCTTGGACACTTATACTATATCCTGGTTGTTACTACAGCTAGAATATGCTGTTTACAATGTATAAAAAGTTCAAGTCCATGTCTTTCTGCAAGCATGTGCCAGTTGGAGTGTCACAAGGTTGTACCAGGATAAGAAAAACCTTCTTGCAGGCTATGTATTTGAATATGAAGACGAGACATTCGAAGATGTGGCTGTTTATGGTGTTTAGGATGACACTGTCATAATAAGGGTGGAATGCACTGTAAATGATCCGTGTGCTGGCACCAGTCAACCACAGATTCATAGTTGACTTTAATATAATGAGCTGTTGGTGCCAAGATATCAATCCTGCCAGCAATTGATCAAGGGGTGTGAATCACTCTAGTTCTATTCAGCTGGACATTCCAGCCATTAAGAAGTGCCCTTCCAGTGGCTGAACAATTGAAAAAGTTGTTGATCTTGATGTGGAAGTGTTGGAACACTAGGTTGAGACATGTTCAAGCTCAATGCTCTCAAAGATCCAAGGTTTTTGATAGGTTCAAAGAAGCATAGGAAGCATCACATAGGTGTGACGCTTTTCCCAGAGCTCATGCTGCAGCTCATCGAGGTAGATTGTGTGGTGATACTGAATGGTGGTAGATATGAAAGCAATATCAGTTGAGCTGAGGGGTCGAAGGCACCCAGTAGCATGAGAATATTTTGATGGATTATTAACTGTGCCATATTTTGAATGTAGAGACAATGTTTGATAAATGAGTGACTTCTTGATGTCAAGCATGCCACAGATGTCCTTGATGCTGAAGTTTTCATGATATAGAATGGGGATTTGTGCTTTGACACTGAATGGGACACGACAGTGGGGCAACAGGTCTGGCATGATGGAGGTGGGCACAAAACGAACATGCTTACTCAGCAGTGTGCCCCTCAGATGCACCTGGGGTCCTGGTCCGGCTCTCTTCGAGGTGCAATTTTTCGAATTGCATTTTCTGCAGAGATATGAAAACTGTAACACTCTGTTAAAATTCTGTAATACAGGATGAATTCTAACTCTTCTAGTATCTAGTGTAATTCTTATGGTAATGCTCAGATAAGCATAAATTTTTCTGAGGATGAAAGCTAGGTATATTATTAGAGTGACCATCAGGAGCTAGTATGATTTGAGTCCACAGATAGGAATAAGGAAGATAATGGTGAGGAGGTGCATGTCTCTGCAGATTTCATAGGTGCTCCTCAACCATGGCACACACTGCAAGTACTTGATCCCAGGTGTATACTCGATGTTCTCATTTGGTGAGTTGTTCCAAATCCAGCTGTATTCCTTGCTAAATAAGATTATGTACCTCACTGATGTGCTTAGTTGAAAGTATAGTGATAGAGTGAGCAAACACAGGTGCATTGTGGGAAATATAGGAAGTAAAGGTATTTGTGACATGTTGATGGATAGGGTGGTTATCACAGTTGATGGATTGTAACAATGATGTAGACAACCATTGAGGTGTTGATGGATGATATAGGTCTAGTAATGATAACCTAGATATTAAGTATGCTGATTGTATGAGTTCGGATATGATGAACTTGAGGTGTACCAAAGCATGAGTGTTGGTATAGAATTCACAAGTGCTTTCAAAGTCATTGATTCAACTTTGGGATGGTAGGGTGATGATATTGGGCAGCTAATTTTCTAGCCCAAGCATGGTTCTGATGACCACAAATAAAGTACTTGATGATAACTGTCGAAGATACTAGATAAAAAGCAGTAACACTCAGTGTGCAGCTCAGAGGGAGTCAAACACAACTATATTCACCTAGATAAAAAGCAGCAATACTAGGTGATATTAGGCTATAGGTCAATCTAAATGAAAAGGAAGTCAAACACAACTGAGGTGAGATGGATGAAACTTTGAAGGTTAAATAGTGAACTCCACGTGTGCATGTATTGGCTCTGGAGTCTCCAGCCCAACTCCAGTCTGAAGTAAGCAAAGGTAAGCAGTATATATTTAGTATAGTTCAAGAAAAGGAAAAAGGTCATATGATGATGGCAACATACAATGGTAACTAGTTTGACATGACCAAAAAGGTATCTCCAAAAGGAATCATGAGTATCCAAGCAAGAGAGAGAAACATATGGTCCAACTCCAACTCCAATTGGGCATCAAATATCTCTAGAGCAATCGGAGAGATCAGAGAAGGCTGGAGTAAACTTGGAGTTATACTTTGACAATAACTGCTGACTGGAGGGCTGATGTTGATTTCTGTCTTCTTCAAGAAATGAGTGTTTTTGCCTCAATATAAGGGATGCTGTATATCCAAGCTAGGTTCTTGGCTTCTTCTTGAGTACCATGTTCTGACGATAGTGGCAACTGTTCATAGTGTGACCAACCTAGTAGTACATGTTGAAGTGAGTATGTGTTCTGCGGTCTCAGTGCAGCAACAGCAATGGGTGTTTCCCAAACAAATTGTGGATCAGTGTGATTCTAAACAAGTGTGGTTCATATAACTGGTAGTAAAGCCAAGCCCATACCTTCATCACAGCCTGCTATGTAATTGTGTACTGATGTATATATGTCTACAAGACCATCTTCCTCTTCAGCTGAGAGATCTTCTATCTCTGAATGGACAGTAAGTCTTTGGCTTCCAACAGAGTGCAAGTCCTCTGTGCTAAAATGGGTCAAGCTGCTAGTTACTCTAGTAGCTGGTATGTAGATAAGGGAGTATGACACTAGTATGAATGTCAGTGATGTCTCAATCTAAGAATGTGTAATACCCAGTGGTCCTCCTGCTGGTATAATCTACTGACATCCTACAATGACCATAACTTAAGGTCAAGGATTAGCTCTCCCTCCATACCCACCCAATGCCAAGATTTTAGATCTGATCCTGGAGATCAATCAAGCATTGGGGATAGATGGCATCGCAGAGGAGCCAGAGCATAACCAAAATGATTACATTGCCGCTGCACACACACATTTACTGCCCATCCCCAGCACTATGCCTTACCCCCCCACCTCATGTGGCATGTCATCAACAGAGAACTCATGCAACTACAGTGGGTTTGCCACCTTTGACTTCAGGGTCCAAATGTTGGAACAGATAACAGATTGGTGGATGGATTGGAGTTGTGATCAAAAGAGAAAAAAAAGACAACACTGAAATTAGAGAAACTATTCAGAAAGAAACCTCATATGGTTAAGAAGCTGGTATGATATAGAGCATGAGTCCAAAGGCTCTTGAAGAGCTCAATGACCATTAGCCGGAGAAACAAGTCTCACATATATCTTTATGCCCCTGCAAAACCCTTCACAAGTCAAAGAGGTTTTTAGATTAGAATTTTGAAATGTCTGTCCTCAAGGCTCTCCTCAATTCCTTCTTTCATGTCTCCAATGGTGAAAGAGCTGCAAGCAAAGCGATGGCCTCAGAGCTTCGACTCTACTACAAGGCACTTGCACAAGAAATTCAGGGCCTACAGGTTATGAACCAGACATTACAAGATGATCTGGTTGCAATGCAATAAGCACTCATACAAGTTCAAATCCTACAACTGGCAGGTGTGCAGACCCCACAAGAACAAGAGATAAAACTCTCCAAAATCATTGCTGACTTGGGTAACTATGATGGAAAAATGGACAAAACTTTTGAGCAGTAGTGGATCAAAGTCTACATTTGAAAAGAAGAAAACCTTCTGGTCTTGGCAGGAATGGTCGGAGTTAAGGCAGTGCTCTGCCACATAAAAATCAGCAAGGTAGGAGACTTCACCCATGCCTATCTTGCTAAGCTTCTAGATAGGGATATCATCACATGGTACCAACTCGAAGAAATGGTTATTTATAGATCAAGCAGGAATACAATGCTTCATAGTCCAGGCATTCCAAGGACTGAGTACTGGAAACTAAGAAAGAGGTCTGACCGGACTACATTGATCTGGATTGAAGTGTCTGGATGGCACATACAGCATGTAGGTGTCTGTCATGGAGAACAAGAGAAAAAACACTAGCTAAGACTTAAACAAGTATTGTGAATGTATGTGAGACTGATTGGTTGATGATTGCAGAACAGGTGGAGGATGAACCGCATCTGAAGCGACAATGTGTGGTGAGACCAATTGAGGTGCCCGATGAAGATGATGAAGAAGTGCCTGTGCCCAGGCCTAAACTGCAAATACAACCAAAACCAGCAACTGCCCTGAAGGCGAGCACAAGACAGCATGTCCATCTACACCACCTTCGAATGACTGTGCAGGTGAATTCAAAGAAGTCCAGCGACATCTCCAGCATGAACAAGCAGGGAATGATCTGAGGAGGGCGATGGAAGAGCTTGAGAGAGCTCTGGCAAAGCATACAATGTAGATACAATATCGTTCAGATCTGTAAAGGCAGTCCTATGATGTATATTTGAATCTGAGTCTGGTCTTAACGAATCTGGTCTCAGTCCAAGTGAATCACTTAGTCTTCATGTCTGATCATGTCCAATCTGATCTGGCTCGCTGGTATAGTATAGAATTTGATTCGGATTTAGATATGAAATGAACAAAGTGAAATGAAACCAGTTTTCTTGAACCCTTTTGACTGAGACTCTTCCTCATCAGATTGACTATCTTTGCTCTTCTCTCAGTTTATAATCAGCAAAGGTCCATGCTGTGTGTTTGAAGTGAATTTGCGAGTGTGGAATACTTGTAAAGCAGACTGGATGAAAGAAGGGAAATGGAATATCAAAGTGGACTGTTTGTTTGTGAAAGATGGCTACTGTATTGAAGTGGATTGTGTTTTTCTCCGATGATATGTACTGACAATGAATTGTATACATCTTTGTAGAACTGTTTCTGTGCAGTATCTATGAACCAATTAGACAAATAAAAAGCTGATCAAAGCCCTGGATGAAAGTGTATTGTGAACAAAGACACCGGACTAAACCTGGGACGAAGCAGATAGACCACTAGATGAATACCAGGATTGAAACACTATCATATGCCATGATATTAGACTAATATTTGCGGTGGATGATGTGTGCGATGATATGGAAACTTTATGAATGGTGGCAGGATGTCAAAGGATCAAGTGATGTCAGATGGATGGATGGATGATGAAGGTGGATGGTGTCGATGGTCTTCTTTGTCAAGCTTTACTATGTCCACACCTGCCATATAAGCTTTGTTTGCATCGACAAAATCTGGAAAATGAAAATGTGAAATTCTCGCACATATGAGAGAGTGTGAATCTGGAATCAGACTGACACATCCAGGTGGCTGTAATGTAATGAATGGAAGGGATAAATGCTTTCTCCTCTGCAGGGGACTTGTATAATAGCCGGGTGGGTTGGTAGAATATGGTGTGGGTGGATCTGGATCTGGAATATTGACTGAATGGAAAGTGAATTGATTTGGGTGGATGAGCCACGATGATGAAAGTATTGAGGGAGGTGGTGCAGAGTCCTTGAGCAAAAGCAAGGTCGGCAGGAATGGAGACAAAATGGAATTGAGT
>JBBPUA010000798.1:0-12302 GCA_038094355.1 Afroboletus lepidellus | reverse complement strand
CGCAAGGTTATTCAGAGACGCAGAACGCTCAGGGTGTCCTTGCGGGCAAAGCAAGAGTGTTTCTCTGGAGAGGATAATGGCCTCTTCCAGGTCCCGCAAGGCCCCAAGCTGGTTGTAGCGAGTGGAGAGACGATTCGCAAGGTTATTCAGAGACTCGGAACGAAGGGGGTGTCCTTGCGAGCGAAGCGAGAGTGCTTCTCTGTCGAGGACAACGGCCTCCTCCAGATCCTGCAAGACCCCGAGCCGGTTGTAGCGTGTCGAAAGACGAGTCGCAAGGTCATTCAGAGACACGGAACGATCAGGGTGCCCTTGCGGGCGAAGCGAGAGTACCTCTCGCTGGAGGACAATCGTCTCTTCCAGATCCTCCAAGGCCCCGAGTTGGTTATGGCGAGTGAAGAGGTGGATCGCAAGCTGTGCCAGAGACAAAGGTCGCATGTGGTGCCCAGGTAAGCAAAGCTGCAGAGCCTCGCGGTCAAGAATCACTGCCTCATCAATATATCTGCCCATAACCCTGCAGCCTTGGCGAGGCGTTGCGGCCAGAGATCTTGCCCGTGAATGCAATTGTTTAACTGGTAGGCAAATCAACCATTCACCTTACATACAGAACGAACCAAGTACTTTCCGAATCCATACCAGCCAGTCGAACTTGCTGCGCTTCTCCTCGTTCTGGATATCAAGTTATATATGTGCTTCAAGTTTTTGCCGTTTCACTCTATTCCGTCCAGCTTGATTCGGTATGGTGGTTGAACGACACACGTCAAGATCATCGAGGCAGTGGTACACGCGTCGCGCGACTGATCCCAGCCACTGAGTATCATCGGATCGCTTATGTAATGAAGATGTGCTGTCCGAACGCCTCGACCGGAATAACTGTCAATCTCTACGAACTCCAGAAGAGAAAGACAAAGTCTGTTGCCTGGGACCAGTTGAGCGCTTTCAAGTTGGACTATCCGCATTCAGACCTTATCCCCGATGAGAACAAGTTCAATGTGTTCAAGGGCCTGCCCAAAGGTCCGTCTCCCGGGCCGTCACGACCGTTGCTCCTCACTCCGTTCTATGCAGCGCACCAACAGGAAATTCACAGCCTCACGAAATGGTCCACTGAAGTCACCGGGCCCGCCTTTCTGAATGTGTACAAGACCATTGTGGAGGCACCGGATCCATATCCGCTCCTCGAAGCCGTCCTGAAATCGATCACGTCCAAGACGAACGCATCATGGGTCTTCCAAGTTCCATTCTCCTACTCGACAACTGAACATAGGCCTACCTTCTATGATGTTGTCTCCTGTCATGGGTTCTCGGAGCGTTTTGTCTTCTCTGGCATCACAGTTATCCTTTCTTGACGTTGGAGTGCCATCAAACAAACATCTTGGACTAGCGTGGCATGTGTGGTAGCCCCACTGTTTTAATGCACTGCAGCTAGTCATAACTCTATCCTTGTGCCTGCATGCGCGGCCGCCATAAATCGTGTGGAACCTGTTTTTGCCAACTTAGTACGTTTTTTAGTGAGTCGGACTACCTGGCCGAGCAGCTGCTGTCCTCGACTCGGGCGAAGTGGGGATGTGCCATGTGATTGATTTCCGTATCCGGCCTACTGTGTGGGACGCGCGTAGGCCTCAAGCGCGTCAACCAAACTACATCACCGCCCAGTCACAGCACAATAGCAATCATACATCGAACGACGAAGAATCCGAATCAGTTCTGTCCCAAGCGTGTTTGCGGGAAAGGGCACTCGATCCGTTCAGAGCATTCTGGTATGGCATCGAACCGTTTTACGGTGGAAAAGCGCCGTCCCTGCACACCAGACATCGTTGTACTATACTTGCGCTGGTTCAGAAGGTGACATCTATCGGTGCGCTCCACGTCGACCGGAGGAATGTAGGGCTCGACTCACATCATTCATAGCCATGTCGATTTTTCGAAAGCGAGTGGACGACCTCGACGACTCGTACCGCAAAGCGCGAAAGTTGGATCCGGACGCGTTTTCCACGTTGTTTGATCCCCGTACTGTCGGGATCCCCGACCAAGTCTCTCGCGGACTACGGCGTCACGGAGATGGAGCTCTATAAACTCAGCGTCCATGGTGAGCCTATTCTCTTTCTTGTAACGTGGCGTTCATCCATTTGGTGGGTACAGGAGAAGGGAACTTCTTTAAAACGCAGAAGGATACCCATCGAAGCGAAAACATGATCGACTCTCTAGTCGTCGTCCTTCCGACAAAACACGTTGGCGGTCAGTTCGTCCTTTGGCACGCAAGAATGGACTCTCTACTTTGCGGACACGCTCGCCACAGCCGCCGAGCCTTCGGAGTGCTTCGTCGCGTTCTTTGGCGACGTCGATCACGAAGTCTTGCCAGTCACTTCAGGCTACCGGGTGACCCTCACGTACAACCTTTACCGTCAACGGTGCCACGTGAGCACTTGCTCTATCCCCATACCGTTCCACGCAAAATTCAAAAACACCCTTGTGGAGCTCATCAACGACAAATCGACCTTGTGCAGGGGTGGCTACCTCGGGTGCGGTCTCGTGCACGAGTATGTCTTCACCGAGGACGCACCCATCGCGGCGCTTTTCGACCAACTCAAAGGCCTCGACCAAGTCCTCATTACTATCTGTGAGGAACTTGGTCTCCATACTTCGCTGAGGTTGCTCTATCGCAATCTGTGCGACGGCAACGTCAACTTGAACATCAGAAATAAAAGTGCCTTCAAGATGCCCGACTACATTAGCGAGATTTACTGAACTTTTGGAGAGCACCATACATGGATCATCGATAGAGAATGTCGAGGGCCACCACGTTGACCGCTACATGCTTGAAGGAGAGTTCTCGTTTTTACAGCCATTCTATAGGGAGCTTGTCATGCAGATCTTGGAAATCCGGCCTACGTCGTGCGTGGAGGTAGCTGAGCCATACATTTCTTATGGAAGCGAAGCGACCTTGCAGTATATCTATGGGCATGTGTACCTGTTGATCAGCGTTGACTCGTGGCAACAGCTAAATGTAGTTTTGTGATTGGAAAAGTCCAGACCTGTACGATAGATCGACGTTTCGTGTATTTGTCACGAGGAGCCAGAAATGCAACTTTCATAGCGAAAAATGTTAGTCTCAATAAACATAGATCTAAGCCTCACGATGCAGAAGCGTGCTTGTATGTATACCAAGTAACTGACCACTCACTTTGTGTCTGATGCCAAATGAGAGAAATTTAAACGAGTTTCTTGGCGTCGCATATACTAGTCACCGTCCATCAGAGTTGACACTCATGGTGGATTGGGAAATTTGTATGAGGTTATTGTGTGCACCAATGTCAAGATTCCATTTAGAACATGGAACGACTAGGAGGCGATCCTGCCAAGCCACGTGGATCATTTTGCAGCTCGACCCCCGAAGGGGAAGAACGAACAGTTTCCACCATCGACAGGGCAGAAACTGCACGCTGGCCATACTACAGACACCCATTTCTTGTCCAGCCGAAAGTTGTATGGAACATCTGAGAAGTTGGCATACACACCGAAATAGTTATGAGAGCGTTTCACCACGATCTGGCGTTGGCAGAGGGTCTAGTTAAGGAATATCAGATAGTGATCCGTATCGAAGACTTTCCTAAAGATTGGAGTTTGTAGAGCGATGGTCTGGGATTGCCGGAAAGCATCGAACTCGATACAGAAGACCAGCGATGACAACTGCAATGTTGATTCCTACTGTTTCGAATCACTTTCGGTGCCATAAAAGAAGCGAGAAGACAGGATGCGGCTGTGAGCAATGAATTAATGACGGCCTAGTGGCCAAACGGGGGACGTATAGTAGAAAAATGAAGATTTCCATATCCAGGAGCGAACATTTATAGGGGCCTTTCAACGGAAGGCTTCAAACTACATCCCGGCCCACAGCACAACGAAAATGTCGACAGACGAAGGACATCGATCGCCTCTAACTCATGCGCAAAAGGCACTCGATCCGTTCAGGGCGTTTTGGTACGGTATCGAGCCGTTCTACGGTGGCAAAAGTGCCATCCCCGCCCACCAAACGTCTCTGTACTATACTCGCGCTAGTCCAGAAGGTGACGTGCATCGGTGCGCGCTCCAAACTGATGAACGGAATTCACGGCACGACGACTCATTTCATTGGTCACAGACACATTGACTTTTCGAAGGCGGGGGCGGACGATCTCGCGGCTCTGTACGAGGCGTGCAAGCCGGCCGCGTTTGGTCGGAACAGGGAAACCGTCCTTGACGATTCGTACCGCAAAGCGCGAAAGTTGGATCTGGACGCGTTCGCCACGCTGTTCGATCCCCGTAGCGTCGGGATCCTCGAGCAGGTCTCCCATGCATTACTCCCCGGAAAACGTGGTTCGAGCATCACGGAGATGGAGCTTTATAAACTCAATGTCTATGGTGAGCCCGTTCTCGTCCACGTGACGTGGTGCCGGTGCTCATCACGTCGGCGGGTACAGGAGAAGGGGACTTTTTCAAAGCCCATAAAGATACCCCTCGAAGCGAGAACATGATTGGGTCTCTAGTCGTTGTCCTGCCAACAAAACACGAGGGCGGTCAGCTCGTCCTTCGTCATGGCACACAAGAGTGGACTCTCGACTTTGCAGACACGCTCGCTACGGCCACCGAGCCTTCGGTATGCTTCATTGCGTTCTTTGGCGACGTCGAGCACGAGGTCTTGCCCGTCACCTCCGGCTACCGTGTAACCCTCACGTACAACCTTTACCGCCAGCCATCCCGGCCAAGCACGTCCTGCATCCCCACACCGTTCCACGCGAAATTTAAAAAAGCCCTCGTGGAGCTCATCAACGACAAATCGACCTTGCCGAGAGGCGGCTACCTCGGGTGTGGTCTCGTGCACGAGTATGTCTTCACCGAGGGGGCGCCAATGGGGGCGCTTTTCGACCAGCTCAAAGGACTCGACCAAGTCCTCGTTACTATCTGCGAAGAACTGAATCTCCAGTGTTCGCTGAAGTTGCTCTATCGCGATCTGTGTGACAGCAACCTGAACTTGACTGTCAGAAATAAAAGCGCCTTTTGGATACCCAGCGCGGCCACGGAGGGAGAAATTGAACTCTTGGAGAACGCAGTATATGGATCATCGATCGAGGATGTCGAGGGAGTCGAAATCGTCGGCCATCCCATTGACCCCGAAATGCTGGAAGATGAATTCCCATTTTTACAGCCGTTCTACCGGGACCCGGTCACGCAGATCTTGGAAATCCGGCCTACGTCTTCCGTGGAGGTAGCGGAGCCGTACGTTACTTTTGGGAACGATGCGTGTTTACGATATCTCTATGGGCGCGTATACTTGTTGATCGGTGTCGACCCAGCGGCGACTCGGGAAGAGCTAAAGCTCACTCTGTGAGCGAAAAAGTCCAGGCCTGTACGATAGATCGTGTTTCGTGTATTTGTCACCAGTGGCCAGAGGACCAAGATGAAACCCGCAACACAACCACAAGATTCAGAATTAGTTAGAGACGAAGCCCCCGAATCCATTGTGTCAAAATGTTCAGATGGATACGCACGACAGCATAAAAATATCGTACGGACAACGGCTAAGCCGACACTTCCATTGGCGTGTGACCGCTAGCGACGATCACATCTTCCGCTGCAGACCGTCGCGCCAAGCGTTCTGCTGCTTGCGCTTGCAACAACTCGACTTCCTGCTGCAACTTGACCTACGAGCCTTCAGCCATGACCGCAGACGGGGCATCACCTACATCTACTCACCACCTTGGACTCCAACTCCGCCTTGTCGAAGATCGAATATGCAGGTACCGGCGCAGGAGGGGTCACGAGCGCGCCTAACAACCATGTGAGCAGTGTACGCAGCATACGGCAAATCGACATCGTCACCAAAGGCAGCCCTTTTGAACACCTCTTCTATGAGTTCATGGTTGCGTTTATACCGGGTGATCGCGAGCGTTCGCGTCGATATCATCTCAAACTCGTCTATAACATCAATCAGGGCCACACATGCACACACAACAAAACCGCACGCACCCGCAGACTCGTCGTCATCCAATCGAGGCGGACCAGGCCGCTGTTGCTGTATGTCCGTCAATTTACCATCGCACGTCAGAAGAACGTCAACGCACCGCGCTCATACTCCCACTCCGTTCTCTTGCCCGCTCCCGTTCCCGCCGTCTCTCCAACGACTCCATGTTGCTGTTCTGCTGCGCCAGCATCGCTTGCGGCGACATGCCCATCCCTTGCGGGTTCATGCCCATCGTCTGCGGATTCATCCCCTGCGGCGGCATCCCCATCCCTTGCGGGTTCATCCCCATCCCTTGCGGTGTCATCCCCATCGGACCTTGCGGTGCTTGTGGTGGTGCTTGTGGTGGGCCTGCAGACGCCGTAAAGACTTTTTGGCCCAGCTTGTCGCCGGCGACGTAGACGGACGGCTCTGTGATCGGGCGTAGCGGGTACGCACGCACGGGCGAGTTGAGCAGCGATGGCACGGCCTCTAGCGAACGTGTCAGCGTGGAAAGGGAAAAAAAAGGCGCAACACCGCGGGAACGGGGGACCCAAGATCGAAACGCAGGCCGTGACGTGCGTCATCCACGGCCCGCGCCAAGGACGCACGAAAGCGTGCCAACGACCGAAAAAAGAAGACGTGCAGGCTTCTTATCGTGCATGGGCTGAAACGCGACGGATGGAAGAAGACGCGTCTAGAACTTACGGATGACTGGTCCACGTGTATAGTGTACGAGAGTGATCTGAGGGTGACCACCCTTGAGAAGGCGGTATCGGCGTCGGAGACGCCACGCAGTCGTCTCTTGCGTGTTTGGGACGAACCCGTATTTTATCTCCATCACTTCGATTTCCTAAACCAACAAATGACCCCGGGTCAGCTGATATGGCTTGGCGGAATGTGTGGGGGATACGAACGCGGCCGCTGGACGCCGGGATGGCATAGCGCGTTTCTTGGTCTTGATACCGGATACCATCGTTGGGGAATTGTGCGGGGTTGGGGAGGAAGATGAGAATGACTTGGCCCTCTGCAATTGAATCCGACACGTCAACATGGCCGTTTGAGCATCGTCACGTGCTGGCGTACCGGCAGGCTTGTCAATAAATGTCCACGAATAAGGAATGGTGAGCGATAACTGTGCGGCGCGAGTAAGCATATTTGCTGCGGCCTCGATGTTCACGTTTGCATGAAGACCGATATTTTCCGGAAAGCGGAGGCACGGTGCATCGGGAAGTGGTTGTTGGAATGACATTTCAGCATGAACGTGTCAAACAGTTGTCTTCCCGTTATGGGCGACCATTCGGGCGGTTGTTTGGATCAAAAGGCCATGCCAAACAAACACCTCCTCACGTGATCCGTACAGAAAAAGGACAATACGACAAAATATGCAATTGAAACATGAAACCATGTGGACCATTTCGCTTACTCCCCATCAAACACATCAAAGGGGAGTTTCCAGCCCATGCTTGGGTTCACGACACGTTTCGGGGGGTGCGCAACTGCAGCCGCTTCCAGTCTCTCAAAGTCTTCTTGAGGAAGCTCATAGACTAGCAAAGGTGATCAGCCTTTTTATTCGGCACCCATAGTGAACGAAGCTTACCGTGCAAGTTTCCAATGATGCGCGATGCTGTCACACTCTTTGGAAGAACAACAGTCTGAAAACTCGCAGTCAGGTTCGTCGTTCAACAACTCGTGTAGTGTTACTTACGCCACGCTGGACATGCCACGATATGATCACTTGAGCAGGGGTAATACCGAGCTTGCACGCAGTGTCTTTTACCTGTAAACAACATGGTGACTATTCGCAGGAGAAGCAATGAGCAGGTCATGTGTACCTCGGGAACAGCAAGACTCTGTCCGACTTGTTTGTTGCTACCGAGAGGCGAATATGCCTCGAGCAAAAGATCGTTGTCTTTTGACCACTACATCACACGATGTGAGTGATGGCTCAAGACGATACATTCACACTGCGAGACTGACCTTAAGGAGCTCAGGTTGAGGGTTCCAGAAATTGAGTTCAACCTGGTTGACAGCAGGCTGGTACTTCAAGGGATTGGCTGTCAAATTTTGAATTCTTTGAAGACGTGAGATTGGCACGAAACGAGAAACTGCACCGACAAACCTTCGGACGTTGAAGCTGTTTAGACACAGGTTGAATACATACTCGAAAGATAATATATGGTGCTCACTTGCTGATACCAATATTTCTGATCTTCCCTTTGTCGACCAATTCTTCGAGCTTCTGCCAAGTTGGGTACGGATCTGCGGTGAGATCGTCGTCCAACACATTGTTTCCATCCTTTTTGAATGCGACAGGCCTGACAGCCCCTGTGTCAATACGGGTGGCGGATAGCATATCCCTTCACATACCAATGGATGAGGTACAAGTCGAGATAATCGGTACCAAGCTTGGAGAGTGAATCATCAAGAGTGGGTTCAATGTCCTCCGGCGCATGGAAAGTATTCCAGAGCTATCGGGAGGGTCAACACACTCGATGCTTGGACGAAACAGACTCGCCTTGGACGTCAACCAGAGCTGTTCGCGTGGCACATTGCTCTCCTGGAGTGCTTTCCCGACTTCGGCCTCATTCTAATTGACTTGTCACATGCTTCATTTCATGTAGGGAAACTACGTACCCTGTAAATCCACGCGCCGTCGATGTGTCGGTACCCCGCATCCAACGCCGTCTGCGCCATTCAGCATCGCTCGAGAAAGCCGCGCAATATGCTTACCTTGACAGCATTGCCGACCTCGCCAGTCCCAGCCTGCCAAACACCTATACAACAATCATGAGTCGCTCACACGACCTGACGTGCGATAAGCCCCATACCAAGCGCCACAGAGGGAATTTTATCCCCAGAGGGCAAGGTGTAGTGCGTTGGGAGTCTTGCCAGCTCGCTCTTGCTCCTTTGCGAGCCATAGCATGTCATCTGGAAACCCCTGCAGCGTGCGAGCCGCGCCGCCGAGTAGACAGCATACATGAGGGCAGCGAAGCTAACGAGGTAGACGAAAAGTCGTTTCTTTCCAAAGGGTTTTCGGAGATGTTTATACTCCTGCCCTTCCTCGTCTTTGTCGACGGTGGGGACTGGTTCGTAGCGCGGTGGGAAGGCCATCGCTTCGTTGTTGGAAGAACTGGGAATGATCGGGATATCTCTCATACACCCTTGCACGTGACCTTGCGTCATTTTTAGCTCCTGTCTAGCCCTTGCCCGAAAAGGACATGTACGTCTGAAACAGGCAACTAAAGTCTACATGTAATCTTGCATGTAATGGAAAAGATAGTGTGCGTCCCACTGGGCGAAGAGCTCATTTATCCGATGTGCGTGGAGGCGGTTCAGTTCCTGGATCAACTCGGGCCACGCGCGATCCCATTCTATGAGGCGTATCTATGGTCACCTCCTCGCTACATTCAAATGATAGCTCACCCTCGTCCATCAGTGGCTTAGATTTCTCAAAGAGAGCTGGGCAAGACTTCTTGATTTCGCGCTGACCAAAAAGGCTCAGCTCGCGCCCGAAGCCAAGTTGTCTGAGGCGCTCGAAAATGCTATGGAACGTCAGTTAAGATACCACGAACACCAGGAAAAGCGCCCACCTTCGCTCTCGCTCTTGGCGGCGCACTTTCATGTGGATGCTGCGTTGGTATACTGGATCCCTTTCCCTTTGCCACTCTTCGCACAGACGCGCGTGCTGTAGTAAAGGAGATCAGAAAAGAAGAAAGAGAGGTTTCGAAACAAACCCTGCGTAAAGCGACGCATTGCTCCTCCTTGTCCTTTATAAGTTGCTGCTTATCAGAGGAGCGCTCATACTCTCGCAGAAATGACCTCATCTGCTCTCTGTCGAAACACCGTATTGTTTCTGCAATACCGTCAGTAGCGTACTACCTTGGATAACAAACCAACCTACCGCCCTCTATCACGACGCCTTCAATGCCGAGAACATCATGCTTGCGGGCGATCGAATGGCTCTGAAACAGCGGGCAAAAGCTGACTTGGCATGAACGCAAACCCAGTACTTAACAGAAGACGTCTTACCGCTCGACTCTACACTCGTGACAATACCGGCGCCGGACTTCGCAGAAGATTGTTTTGGCGGACTTGCCGCACCCCTGCGCACCCCATCTCAGAGCATGGAACACGGTCGCTAATGTCTACGCACGTGGCATCGAGCGTAAAACATAAGGTTCGCATATTGCGCTTCGGTCAAATCAGCGGGGCAGTCTGGGAGATCTTCTACTTGGCGCCGAGAGGCCTTCCACACAAAGCCCGAGGATTCATGCATCAGGAGCCGCCAAAGTGATTTACACGTGCGCGCGAGACCGAGGAGATCGATGGGGTGGACGGATCCGGCGATCTGCAGCCATCGCGTTCGTCAGAGAAGAACGACATGGAAGAGGATCTACGCACGACGAAGAGCACGTCGAGGTTCAGTTGGCACATTTTGCCTGGCTTGCGTCGACGGCGCTTCTTTGGAACCATCTTATCGGCAACTTGTCGTCGACGCTTCTTGCCTTGGGACAGACCATGTGCATGATCACTCGCAGAATGGTCGACATAAGCATCTTCTGTTGCGTCCTTTGACGTTGTTTTCTTTGCAGCGGATCTAGTCTGCATCATGGAAGAGAGGGGATTGACTACCCTGGCTGGGGCTGTGCAACATACAACGTAGGCCATGTCTCGCCTGGCTGTTTAGTTGCAGACTTGCACTGGACATATCGTGTACATGTCATTATCTGAGACCCTGTATGTCATAGTGAATGTTAACTGACAGATGTTGATGAGATCCAGCGTCGGAGTGGCTGATGGGTGTGATTTCTAGATGTATCAAAGAAAACCATTGCATATTTCGAGGTCCCAAGTCAAGAGCAGTTGCCACAGTAAGTGGGGTGAACATGAACTTGAAGCGAGGATCAAGAACATCATGGCCTCGTGGGTCACTTAGCTTCCCCAAGTGAACGGAAACAGTCTAGGGGTTCTGGGGAACATGGATTACATTCTCAATGAGGTAGTTAAGTACCCTCGATAGTACATGGATCAGAGTAGCGGCCCGGACGATAGCACCTATCAAACAACATAGCATATCACCACTGGCACGGGCGGCCTGCCTCCTCTTTGGCGCCGGACATCGACCTCATGCAGCCGACGAGAACGGTAGCGGTTCAGTTTCTTCACCCACTTGGGCCACACGCGATCCCATTCTATGACAAGTGTCGATGGTCAGCGCCGAGTCCTCGATACCCGCAAACCCGTGTCCGTCAGTGGCTTGGATGTTTCAAAAAGAGCTGGGAAAGACATCTTGATTTCGCGGAGGCCGAAATGGTTGAGCTCGCACTCGTAACCGAGTTGCTTGAGGCGCTCGAAAATGCTATGAGAGGTCAGCAAGAATCACGAACAAGGAAAAAGCGACCACTTTCGCTCTCGCTCCATACGACGCTGTTCCAGGTCGACTTTGCGTTGGTGTACTTGATCTCTTTGCCATTTTTCGCATAGACGCGCGTGCTGTTGCAAGGGCAATCAGAAAAGGAAAAAGTGAGGTTTCGAGATAAACCTCGTGTAAAGCGACATCTTGCTTCTCCTTGTCCTTTATAAACTGCTGCTTGTCAGAGGAGCGCTCATACTCTTGCAGAAATAATTTCATCTGCTCCCTGTCGACGCACTGTATTGTTTCTTCAATACCGTCAGTAACGTACTATCTCGGATAACTAACCAACCTACCACCTTCTATCACGACGCTTTCAGTGGAAAGAACATTGTGTTTGCGGGCGATCGAGTGGCTCTGAAACAGTGGGCAAAAACTGACCTGGTCATAAGCACAAAGTCAGTACCGAACCGACGACGGCGCCCTACCGCTCGACTCTGCACTCGTGACAATATCGGCGCCGGGTTTCACAGAAGATGGTCTTGGCGGATTTGCCACACCCCTGTACCACATCTCAGAGCGGGGAGCATGGTTGCCGACATCCACGCACGTGGCACCGAGCGTAAAACATGAGGTTCGCATATTGCGCCTCGGTCAAATCAGTCGGGCAGTCTGGGAGACCTTCAACTTGGCGCCGGGCGGTCTTCCACACAAAGCCCGAGGATTCATGCATCAGGAGCCGCCAAAGTGATTTACACGTGCGCGCGAGACTGAGAAGATCGATGGGGTGGCCGAATTCAGCGATCTACCACCATCGCGCCTGTCAGAAAGGAATGACATATGCAAGAGGGTCTCTTGCGCACGACGAATAGCACGTCGAGGTTCGGTTGGCAGAGTTCGCCTCGCTTTCGTCGACGGCGCTTTTTTGGGACTGTCGTATCGGCGTTTTGTCGTCGACGTTTCTTGACTTGGAAC
>JBBPUA010000797.1:0-12303 GCA_038094355.1 Afroboletus lepidellus | reverse complement strand
CCATGTTATCGCGGACGTAAGAGAACTCACAGGGAGAACTGGAGAACGCTTTTTGCTCACGGTTCCCCCATTTAAAAACTAGTCTGACCTATCCCAAGTAATGTACTCCCTTGATCATGCAATCCGACAACGAGTCCCCGGCGGTGCTTCTCATTCCAGCAGATCTTGGGTTGGTCGCAAACTATGATCTACCAATTCAGCTCGACAGAATTATTGCCAAGGATTCTTTGCATGCAGGCGACATCTTTCTCCGTGCTACACTGAACGAGATGTTCCAGATTTTCACTTTATGCAAAAGTTTGGAAGAGAATCATCATGATCTTCTTCGAGAAACGACGGCCCAATGGGACCAGTAAGTGTTTCAGAGGAGTTGATTTCGAACAGTATCACCTCCTTCATTAGCTTGAACCGCCGCAGGAAGGAACTTGAACTCCTTGGGAAGGGCACATTGGTGTCCAAGTTGCTCACTGGCAAGCTGATGGAAATCAGGCGTGCAAAGCGTGCATTCCGTGAAGACACCCAAGGGCTCTGGATTTCGACAAGGGTTGGCTCGTTTAATAAAGAAAAAGTTATAAATGAATCTCACGCGCAAGGCAGACGACCTCCGAGAGATTGAAGAGAAATTTGCTATCAACCCCCTTAGCGAACCTTACTCCGGTTAAAAGTACGTATCATTTATACTAAACGTTGAATTCCCTGAGGCAGCAAGCCTAGGTGAAGCAGTTAGCAAGTACCAACGGATATCTGGTTTGACAGTATCACTGCCTCCTTCAGCCGAGATGAATGTCCTTGGGGTTCAGGAGGCTCTCACCGCCGTCCAAGAGGTGGCGGCTATTTTAGCATCCTCTCGGAATCCTTTGACGGATCCAACCCTCTCAACCAGTTCAGATGGACAAAGTTCGGGTGAGCGACATCGTTCGACCCTGGCGTTCGCTGATCGGATGTTCGCCCTCGTATTGAACCTTCAGCTCCAAGTTCTTTATTTGATTCTGAAGGATTGCAGTCTATCAGAAGTAGTATTTCTACATTGCCCAGCAGTCCTGGCTCGCCCTCCAATTTTAATTCACTCAATTTGAACGTCAATTGCAACATTATCACTACTGTGGATTCCAGTGCTTCTGGAATAACCATCAACAATGGTCCCGAAAGCAGTGGATCAAGTAAGTTCTATCCAAGGAGCTCGACCTTAGTTAACTGTAGTCATAGCTTCCGATGCTCATCCGTCAAACGTACCGTCTACATCCTAGTTTTCTTTGCAATGAAGTTCCTTGTAATTCCACCTTACACCACCGCGATGCTAATACATCTAAATGTGTCCCACATAATTGTGTTGCGTGTGTTTACTTCATAGTTGGCTAGAGGGTAGAGAAGTGCCACTGTTCCAGTTCGATCTCTCATGTAACGAGACCCGTGGGACACAAGGATCATGGTGTTGCTACATATAGTACATTGTGAAAGAGGGTTAACGGAAAGCAATCAGTAGCGTAAACCGCACATTATTCCCAAAGGACACCAGCTTCACAGAATTTCAATGAACCATTCTCCGAGTCATTGATGTCCCCTACTCCGGAATGCTATAAGGAAGGACTTTGTGGTTCCAAATCTTCCAGAGGAATCATAAAACTTAACTTCTCAAGTTACATACTTTGCAAGATGCGCTGTCTCAGATGGTTACCGCAGACTCCAGTCCACATGCACTCCAGAAAGGCTTAACTTGGTAAGCAATGGGACAGGGCCACCAAAAAGAGTGATGTTCCGCAAAATGTCATCTCCTCCGAGTCCGGTCGTTTGATAAGATTCGGCAGAAAGCTGGAAACTACGTTCTCGGATCTCGACATTGGTGAAGTCCTTGGTCCTCTTTGAAGGGTGTACTCGTCACATAGATTTTTGTGTAGTTGGAGAGGTTAGATCAGGTTCGCTGAATTCCAGCCCACACACCCAGTAAAAAGTATGAACTTAGCCAAAGTCGGTGTGAGTCACTCGACTATGCAACTAAAAAGGGAATTCTGGCACACCGGATTCCCGGGCCATTGGCATGCTGGCACTGGCATGACTACTTCAAGGCGGCTTTCCACACGAGTCGACGCGCTCATGTCCGAAAAGTCTACCAATGAGAGGTACGTGATACCTATTTTCCTTGTTTCGTATAGACAGGTTTGCTCACAAACAGCGTTGTATAGCCCTTTGTCATTCACTAGTACGCGAGACATAGTTCCTTCAAAGCTGTGCTTCAGATTGCTGACCGCTCCGACAGTCGTGCGTGCGCATGGGCTTCGACATGTACGGGCAGAAAAGTCCTGGCGTCCAATCATAGCTGTGGCCGTCGGTGATCACCAATGCCATGAACTGAACCTCGGCTGTGATGGACAGAATCCCAACTTGAAACAGTGTTTTCAGTTGTGAGCGCAAACGTACCATTTCCCATGGACCGACACTCACGTCAGGCGCCTAGCCACGACGTGGATGTAGCCTCGCGGGTGGACATATGTCTCTACCACCGAGCGCTCAGCAAGAAAAAGAACAAGAGAAGGAATCTAGTAGCCACTGCTTGTTGTACGTTGCAAGAGTTGGCACGTCTTCAAGCTCAGCAACAGTGCAAACAGCGAAGTCAGTTCGAATTCGCACGTGCCTTGACTTCTCTAACGTCGTGGCAGCTGTCGAGATAAAACTGAACTGCGTCTCGCGGCATGGGGCAAGCAAACCGAAACCGGCCACGATTCTTTTAGTCGCAAAGCTTGAATTACCCGAGTTACGCAAGGTACAACCAACGTGTTTCCAAGAGGGTGCGGGATCGGACAAAGTCAGCGAGGATTCTGACAATCAAGGTAAGGTATCAATTTGGCGTGTCGACGATCGGCTGAATTCCATATAGAGAGCTCTTGTTCACCGGACTCCGACTCTGGTGACGACCAGAGCTTTGTATGGCCAGAAGCACATCTCCCGGAACCAAAAGTGCATACTGGCTATTGGTCAGACTCTGATCATTCGAGCTCGGAGGATGAACGGGATCCGCTGTTGAAGCGCCGGGACAGCGAGCCTGTCATAGTTCTTCTCTCAGACAGTGAAGACAACGGCCTTTGCAAAGATGCTAATCGTAAACACTGGTTTGCAGCGTCGATGTTGCCGGCATACACGGAAACCATATCGATAGATACTCAAGTATCTACCGTCGATTCCATCGTAGACTCGTTCTCGCCCTACCGTGAGCTCCGAGAAGCTCGAGTCGATTCAGACTACGAACGCGTTCTGACCGAACTGTGTGCCGAATGGAGGTTCGTTGGCGGATCGGCAAGTAAATATGTCTTGATGGTAGCACCCGGCTAACCTGGAATAGCTCGTAGCTTTAGCCGGGTATGAATCCGACTTTGGAACGCACCTCACTGACTACATAGTTCATTCAAGGCTCGAGGCCGGCGTATTTGGTTTCTCGTCGGGTGCCGATTTCATGGTCACAAACTTTGCCAGGAGAGCCATAGCCGTCGCCAGCGTTGCTTCTGGTATCGGCCTCGCGATAGACGCCTGGTTTCTGCTGGCCTACTGCAACGTCACCCCCACGAAATTTCAAGTGAGCTCCTTTTTCTACTCGAATGTATGGAGCCACGTCGCCTGACGTGCTGTCTCAGAAAATGGCTGTAGACGTCTACGGAAAGTACCTCTTTTTCTGCATCTCAGCACGGTTGCCAGCGTTGTGCTTGTTCACGTCTGCGCTTGCGCTCATGATTTTCCTCTTGTCGGTCGCGTGGACCGCGTGGCCGAGTGCAGTGCTAGTCATGTCGTTCGTGGCTGGCATACTGGTCAGCCTCCAGTTCATCGTGTACGGTCTACACTGTGCCGTGGTCTTCATCGCGGGGGTGGCACGAAACGTCCGAAGTAGTATCTTACGATGCCTCGCTTGGATACGACCGCCGGCCCCTGATGTACGGGAGAAGCATACCCTTGAAAAGTGAGTGTCGGGAGGACAATTTATATATGATTACTGTTGGAGTACCATTCGTTTTGGGACACGCCGCGTTAGCATCAATGTACCACACTACCACGCAAATGCTTTTGTCCAGTTTCTAGTTAGTGGCCATTTGAGAAGCATCGCACTCTCTGGGAAGGTTGTCCTCTTCAAGATGATATAATACAAGTTTCACCAAAAGATCCAGATAGATTGTTTGAGCAATTTCGACAGTTGCTCTTCTATCAAAACTTGATCTCCGACCTCTTCAGGATGCCGGCCTCGATAGCCTTGATTTCTGTAACGCTCTCAGCAGTGGCACGTCGTCACATGTATGCAACCACTTACGCAACGCGAGATGTCGACTATGGAAACGTGCTAATCCCAAGTTGCCTTGTTCACCGGGAACCCGTTAGAGGGTGAAGCCACGCAAGAGCCGTACGCGGGGACGTACCGACCGCAAACCACATGCCTTCGTGTCCACAATCCCTCCAAATGCTGTTCACCTCGCCTTCCGGGGTGAGGCCCCACACGCGATTCACCTTGTCGGCGATCGCTAGCCCACAAATGTCGCGCATGCTGTCGCGCTGGTCCCCAAAGCTTTGTGGGTGACAGGCCAGTGCATCTCGAGTCGGCGTCTGCTTCTGTCGAGGAGAAGCCTGGTGCTTACCCGGTTGCAAACACCGCAACGTCCGCCTCGAGCTCCGTGCCGTCTGCGAACCTCAGCCCTTTCTCGACGAAACGCTCAATGGTACTTCCGCTCTTGAGCTTGATATCACCACTGATGACGTGCTTGGTGACACCGGTATCTAATACGGGATGTGAATATATGGATCGACCACTGCGTCCGACAAAGGGATCTTGCCCATGTAGTATCCGCCAGCTTGACCGAATGCAAGGTCAAGAATGCCACTTTCGTATAGCCCAAGATTCGTCCTGAATCCTACTTTGGCGAGGCCGTCCAAGACCACCCTTGTTCAAGAGTGTGCTGTTAGGACGCATCCAAACTCAAACATTCGCGCTCACTTGTCCATGGTCTGCGCGACATAGGGCACGGTGCGCTGTTGGAAGCGTCTTAGTACAGCAATCGGTAGACTGTTGTAATAGACATCTGCGATGTCGACCGGAACAGTGTCATTGAAGAGTCCTTTCAAACGAGGCGGTGAACGCTGTCATTGAGCAGGGAACGTGAAAGGTACGCACCAGCGAGTGATTGTGCAATTGCTTCGACCGAAACAACGAATGTGGGTGAGCGCTGATATCTGAACCATGAGAGGTCAGTCGAGATAGACTCTTCAAACGGGTTGACATGATTACATCGTGACATGGACGCCATGGTTGAGGAAGTCTTGGGCAATGTCATGAGCTTTGGTCCATGTTAGACGGAATACGCCCAGATTTCATGCTACTAGTAACAAGGACGTACCAGAACTGCAAGCACCAATGACGACCGCCTTTTTCCCAACATAACTCTCTGCGGAAGTGAATTCCGAAGAATGGATTACCTCGCCTTCGAAGTCTCCCTGAGAGGTGACATTAAAGAGGGTCTGGGAAACAATATTGTATTTACCTTGCCTGGAATATCTGGTATTTTGGGGCGACCTCCGATGCCGGTCGCGAACACTAGGTGTTTTGCCTTGAGAATCCGAAGTTCCTTTCCACCTCTGTGGATTTCAACTGTCCATTCTTTCAGGTCATCGTTCCATTCCGTCTTTGTGATGACAGACGACGTCCATACGTTCAGCTCGAGGTAGTTTGCATATCCCTCCAGCCAGTCTGCAAGCTGATCGAAATGATATGATCAATCCAACAGGTATGCTGAGTGCTGGTTTGTACCTTTCGAGCCGGAGTAAATACTGGCCAAGTAGGCGGGAACCTAGAACAAGATGACGAAACCTTGCCTTTGATCTCGCCGACACTCACTGTATATATGGTGTCTGATTGTACCAGACCGGGTCGTGCAGGCATAGTGCATCGTAACGGTCCCTCCACTAGTACCTCGTGAGGATCATGCATCAAAAACAGGGTGGCAACTCACGCTATCACCGACGCGAGCTTTCTTGTCGATGATGAGGTGTGAGATGCCGAGACATTTCAATCTGGCAGCGGCTTCGAGGCCGGCGTGACCTGCACCAACCACGATCACTGTCGGATCACCATTAGCAAGTTCGACTTCCAGACGCCGCCTCTCTTCCCAAGTGCCGTGTTCGGCGACGTGCGAACGAAGGGGACCGATCTACATTCAGGATGAGCCTATGGACCGTCTTGAGTATCCGTACGTTACCTGCTCTGGAAAATCATTGAGAGACTGCAAGCACGTATAGAGCGAGTACGCCTTCCACGGCGTCGGGCCAGGCGTAGGCACGAGATAACACACGGCCGTCCCCCTCCCCACCTTGGTTCCAAAGTCAAAGGTCAGTCGCACCAAGACCAGATCTGGAAAAAGTTGCTGAAGCTCCGGGGCGAGGGACGGCTCGCCGCAAAGCCGTAAATCGACAAAGCATGTGGGAGCCAGACGATGGTGGAGGAGGTTGCCGATCGCGTCTCTCCCTTCGATGGTCCTAAAGTCCCAGGTTAATGCGAGGGTGTCCTTCCAGAAACCGTCGTCGAGGAACATGTCCAGGATCCAAGTAATATCAGATGAGGCGACGGCGTTCGAGAATGCGCCGAACCAAGTCGTCGCAATTTCTGTAGGCGAGCCCACAGTGGGCTCGGCTACGCCAAGGCGATCGAAAGTAGGGAGGCGCTGGGGGAAGGGGTCGTCGTTCATACTACCTTGTGAGAGCGGGGCGAGATGATCCGACGATTGTATTCCACGGATTTTGAAGCTGTTTCATGATCGCACCTGTGAAAGAGCCTTTACTTACATAATGGTAGAGCCAGCGACAGATGATCTTGAATCCGGCGATCCAGGTGATTTGACTTGTGTATGCAACTAATCTCCTCACTCGCTGACAAAACAGGGAACAGCCGGAAATCGACCATTGTTTCATTACGAAGACTATGTAGGCAAGACAAAAAACTTGAACCACGTTGACTGCCAGCTATGATAGCTGTGAAGACGCGAATACTTACTGTGTGGGGAAGACGGGCGAGGGCTATAGACGTGCGAAAACGAGTCAGAGAGCAGGAGAATGAATCGCATCTGACGAGGCGACGAGAGCCATCAGTTAAAGAGACCGTGGAGTTCTCTGAACCGCCCTCTCTCTAGGATGATGGCTACGACATGACAAAGCTGATGAAAGTCGATGACCGTAACAGGTGAATGGGCTGCCATTCACAGGTGGAAACTACAAGTGGAAAATGGACTCTTTCGAAGCCCTTCAAAATTAGCCTCGTTGAAATAAAATCATTGGAATACCATTAGTTTCTGGACATGAATCAATGCACCACACTGCCGGAGTGTTTCACTTTCAATGAAATGGTTGAGACCAATGGCCCAAATGTCATTGTCGTTTTTCTCTAGTTAGTGGCCTGGGCCAGATTTCATCTGTAAATGCAGTCCCCACCAAAGTGACCTAACCCAAGAATCCAGGTCAATCGTCCGAATAATTTCGTCTTGTATTCTCCTATCAAAACTTGATCTCGTTCCTCTTCAGGATTCCGGTCTCGATAGCCATGATTTCTATACTTTACTGAGCGCCAGGAACGCCCTCGCATGCACACAACCACTTACGCAACGCAAGATGTCGACTATGGAAACGTGCCAGCCCCAGGTTGCCTTGTTCACCGAGAATTCGTCAAGAATGCCAAGCTGCGCGAGAATGGCATGCGAGAACGTACCGACAGCAAACCACATGCCTTCGTGTCCACAGTCCCTCCAGATGCTATTCACCTCCAATTCCGGAGTGAGGCCCCACACGCGGTTCACCTTGTCGGCGATCGCCGGTCCACAGATGTCGCGCATGCTGTCGCGTTGATCTCCGAAACTTTGTACATGACAGGCCAGTGCATCTCGAGTCGGCGTCCACATCTATCGAGGAGAAGCATGGTGCTTACCCGGTTGCAAAAACCACGACGTCCGCTTCGAGCTCCGTACCGTCCGCGAACCGCAGTCCTTTCTCGGTGAAATGCTCAATGGTACTGCCGTTCTTGACCTTGATGTCGCCGTTGATGATGTGCTTACTGGTACCAGTATCTAACACGGGAAGTGAGTATGCGAATCGACCATCGTGCCTGAGAAAAGGAGGGTCTTGCCAAAGTAGTATCCTCCAGCTTCATTAAATACAAGGCCAAGGGTGCCAGTTCCGTATGGTCCAAGATTTGTCCTGAATCCTACTTTGGCGAGGCCATCCAAAATCTCCCTTGTTCCAGAGCGTGCTGTCAGGATGCATCCAAACTCGAATATTCGTGCTCACTTGTCCATGGTCTGCGCGACATAGGGCACGGTGCGCTGTTGGAAGCGTCTCAGTACAGCGATCGGTAGGCTGCTGTAATAGACATCCGCGATGTCGGTTGGAATGGTGTCATTGAAGAGCCCTTGCAAACGGCGCGATGTGCAGCTGTAATTGAGCAGGAATGATTAAAGGTACCCACCAACAAGTGATTGTACGATTGCTTCGACCGAAACAATGAGTGTGGATGAGCGCTGGTATCTGAATTGGCGTGAGATGTCAGTTCAGATGGACACTCCAACAGGGTGGCATGATTACATCGTGACATCGACGCCATGGTTGAAGAAGTCTTGGGCAATGTCATGAGCTTTGGTCCATGTTAGATGAAATGCATCAAAATTCCATGCTAGCATGGACGTACAAGAGGTACAGGCCCCAATGATGACCGCCTTTTTCCCGATGTAATTTTCTGCGGAAGTGAACTCCGAAGAATGGATTGCCTCGCCTTTGAAGTCTCCCTGAAAGGTAACATTAAAGAGGGTCTTGGAAACGATATTGTATTTTACCTTGCCTGGAATATCTGGTATTTTGGGACGACCTCCGATACCAGTTGCAAATACTAGGTGTTTTGCTTTGAGAATCCGAGATTCCTTTCCACCCCTGTTGATTTCGACCGTCCATTCTTTCAGATCATCGTCCCATTCTGTCTTGGTAATGACAGACGACGTCCATACGTTAAGCTCGAGGTAGTTTGCATACCCCTCCAGCCAGTCGGCGAGCTAATCAAGATGATATTAATGATCTAACAGATATGCTGAGTGCTGGTTCGTACCTTTCGAGCAGGAGTAAACACTGGCCAAGTAGGTGGGAACCTAAAACAAGATGACGAAACCTTTCCTTTGATCTCACAGGCACTCACTGTATATACGGTGTCTGATTGTACCAGACCGGGTCGTGCAGGCATAGCGCTTTATAGCGATCCCTCCACTAGTACTTCATGAGGATCATGCAGCCAAAGCACGGTGGCAACTCACGCTATCACCGACACGAGCTTTCTTGTCGATGATGAGGTGCGAGATGCCGAGATATTTTAATCTCGCAGCGGCTTCGAGGCCGGCGTGACCTGCACCAACCACGATCACGGTCGGACCCCCGTCGACGACCTCCACTTCCCGACGCCGCCTCTCTTCCCATGTGCCGTGTTCTGCGGCGTGTGGACGAAGAGGACCAACCTGCACCTAGTATGAGCTTGTCAACCGCTTCGTGGGTATCTGTACCTCACCTGCTCTGGAAAGCCATTAAGAGACTGCAAGCACGTGTAGACCGAGTACGCCTTCCACGTCTGGCCAGGCATAGGCACCAGATAACACACGGCCGTCCCTTTCCCGACCTTCGTCCCAAACTCGAACGTGAGCCGCACAAAAACCAGATCCGGAAAAGGTTTCTGCAACTCCGGAGCAAGGAACGGCTGGTGGCAAAGTTGTAGATCGACGAAACCGGTAGGCGCAAGACGATGGTGAAGGAGGTTCCTGATCGCGTCTCTCCCCTCGATGGTCCTAAAGTCCCAGGTCAACGCGAGGGTGTCCTTCCAGAAACCGTCGTAGAGAAACAGGTCGAGGATCCTAGTAACATCGGACGATGCGACAGCGCCAGAGAACTTATCGAACCAAGTTGTTGCAACTTCTGTAGTTGAACTTATTGCAGGCTCGGCCACGCCAAGGCGATCGAGTGTAGGAAGGCGCTGAGGGAAGGGGTCGTCGTTCATACCTTGTGAGAAGGGGCGATAAGGTCCGGTTGTTGATTTCGAGGCTTGTTATCGTCCAATAAACTTAGCCTCTGTACCCGGCACGAATCATGATGCGTCGATTCGCCGCCACAACAGGCTCGTGACCATATACAGTAGGCCAGTGCGAGGAGTTGAAGATTCACATGGAAGATCCAGCGGCCGAGGGGAGTTCGAGGTGACAGTGGGTGTGGCTCTGGCTACGGTTACGGCTAACACCGCGACGCTAGCCGGCGACTCCGCGTCAAACCGATGTCACGCAAGCACACTACCGCCCAAAAATCGTTATTCATTTTCTAGTCAAGCATTGCGTCTTCTGTCCCTCTAATATAAATATCCAGGTCGGTCCTAGTCATTTCGTCACGTATTCTTCTCTCAAAACCCAATCTCGGTCTTCTTGAGGATGCCAGCCTCGATAGCCGCGATCCCTGTAACACTCTCAGCGGGAAAAGTCCTCGCACGTACTCAACCACTTACGCAACGCGAGATGCCGACTGTAGAAACGCGACAGCCCCAGACTGCCTGGATCACCGAGAGTCAGGGAGGTAAAAGTCGCACGAGAACGGTATGTGACCTACCGATCGCGAACCACATGCCGTCGTGCCCACAGTCCCTCCAGACGCTATTCACCTCCCCTTCCGGCGTGAAGCCCCACACGCGATTCACCTTGTCGGCAACCGCCGGACCGCAGATGTCGCGCATGCTGTCGCGTGGGTCTCCGAACCTTGACAGTTGAGTGCGTCCCAGATCGGCGTCCGAGCAGAAGCCAGGCACTTACCCGGTTGCAAACACCACGACGTCCGCTTCGAGCTCCGCGCCGTCTGCGAACGCGAGTCCTCTTTCAACGAAACGCTCAATGGCACTTCCGCTCTTGAGCTTGATGTCGCCGTTGATGATGTGTTTGCTTGTGCCAGTATCTAAGACGGGACGTGAGTAGTGGATCGGCCATCATGTGAGGGGTCTTGCCAAAATAGAATCCCCCAGCTTGAGTGAATGCAAGGTCAAAGATGCCAGACCCGTGTAGTCCGAGATTCGTCTTGAAACCGACCTTGGAAAGACCATCCAAAACTTCCCTGTTTCCAAGATTATACTTAGAACGTCTAAACTCGAGGCTCCGTGCTTACTTGTCCAGAGTCTGCGCAATGTACGGCGTAATACGCTGTCGAATGCGTCTCAGTACAGCCATTGGTAGGCTGCTAGTATAGGTATCTGCGATATCGATTGGGACGATATCATTGTACAATTCTGTCAAACGATGAACAGTTGCCATTGAGCAGGGCTAGCAAAAGGTACACACCGGCATGTGATCGTGCGACCGCTTCAACCGACGTAACGCTGGTGGACGAGCGTTGATACCTGAAGGACGAGGCATCAATCCAAAAATACCAACCGGAATGAGCTTATTACATTGTAACGTGCACGTCGTGGTCGAGAAAGTCTTGTGCGATGTCATGTGCTTTGGTCTACGTCAGACAAAATGCACCCAGATCCCATGTTATGGAACGTACCAGAGGTACAAGCACCGACGACTACTGCCCTTTTGCCAGTGTAATTCGCTGCGGAGGTGAATTCCGAAGAATGAATTGCTTCCCCCTTGAAGTTCTCCTGGGGAATAACATTAATAAGGCGATCTGAAAGCAAAGTCGCGATTTCACCTTTCCTGGGATATCTGGTATCTTTGGGCGACCTCCGAATCCGGTCGCGAATACGAGGTGTTTTACCTTGAGAGTCCGAGTTTCCTTTCCACCTCTATTGATTTCGACTGTCCATTCTTTCAGGTCATCGCTCCATTCTGTTTTCGTGATGGTGGACGACGTCCATACATTGAGCTCGAGGTGGTTTGCGTAACCCTCTAGCCAATCAGCAAGCTGGTCCAATAATCACATCAACGATCGAACGAATATATGCCGTGTGAGTGCGTACCCTTTGAGCTGGAATATAGACTGGCCAAGTAGACGGGAACCTAAAACAAGATGACGACACCTCGCCTCCGATCCCACCGACACTCACCCTAAATATGGAGTTTGATTGCGCCAGATCGTATCGTGCAAGCTCAGCGCTCTGTAACGGTCTCTCCACTAGTGCCTCGCTTGTCAGCGAGTACGCTCGGAACTCGGTGGCGACGCACGCTATCGCCGACGCGGGCTTTCTTGTCGACGACGAGGTGCGAGATGCCGAGGTATCTCAGTCTCGCAGCGACTTCGAGGCCGGTGTGCCCCGCGCCCACCACGATCACGGTCGGGTCG
>JBBPUA010000796.1:0-12311 GCA_038094355.1 Afroboletus lepidellus | reverse complement strand
GTACCACCATAGTCTTGCACCGCAGGAAGGACTCCACCTATGGATGATATATGTTAACATTCAAAGGTCTACGTGAAAGCGTACCAGTAGATATATTATATTGGACCCCATTGAAATCGAAGACTCCTGGCGTAACAAGACTGTATTTCGCGGCAGCGATACCGCTCATTACGCCTTCGAGATTGAGAAGCTCTGTCGAGTTACCACGAACTGATTGGCATGCATAAGTAGGGGATTTAAACCTTAGAGATTCAACACTACCTAGGGAAACACCACTCCGAACAAGTTCTTGCTGAAGCGTCGACTCAAACCAGCTGCTTGTCAGATCAAGTTCCCATCCGGATGCATCAACAGACCAAGTGACATGAACTGGCGTCAGCAGCGAAGCCCAGCTGCATAATTACAATGAGATTTCATCTCCAGGGGACTAAGTATCCTGACCTTGACACCAACAACCTGGTCACTCCAAATACCGCCAACGTCACCAGGGTCGTGAGTAGGTGACGAAAATTGATGAAGAACGAGCCTCGGGCCAAGGAAATCCCACCACTGAGCTCGATTATCGAGATCGACTTGTGCATACAATGCGGCAGTGCTTCCTTGAATGCGATGGAGAGAAACCTGGTGAAAGCGGTCATGAAGGGGGTATTCCCGCGATACTTTGTAAAGCGTACGTAGTACTTGCTACTGCCAATTTGGTGGCTAGTAGGGTGACTGTCCAAATTATTTGTGTCTGTTTTGAGAATATGAAGGCGGCAAGAGAATCAGAAGCAGTGAGAGGATCGCGAACAAAGACTGCACAAAGAAAGCTCCATGCAGCAACGAGAAAAATAGTTTGGCCAGTAATCGCCGCAGTGAGCTTTAGGGTATGCATGACAAAGAGAGCGCCACTGGGCGGCAAACTGTCACTGTTTTACGGTCAGACCCTAGAGAACCCCATCCCATCCAACATGAAAGGGTCTGCAGGTGCCAAAGAGAGATAAGCTGAAATGGTATTAATAAACCGCAGGCCACCAACTCTCTCCTATGACTCACTCAGGCCAAATCGAAAAGGGTTCCACCATCCATCACCGAATAATTAATTCTACGGATCCTACAGCATAGAATTCAGGTAACGTCCAGTGTTATTTCATAGTAGAACAACAAAGTAAGATTGCCCCATATTCTGTAGGATTGTACACAGCGTGAAAGACGCTGAGGTTGACCTGGAAGGTTAATCTCAGTTAGTGTCGCACCAGCCTCTTCTAGACCGTCCAGCAAGCCAGACATGATTAGAACATTGCTGTAGGCGCGAGGCACTTGAATGTGGGTCTCGGTGATTAACGAGTCACGGTGACTAAGCAGTCCGTTACGCTGTATCGCTTGCCTCCAGCCAATACGAGTGTATTCGACGAGCCTAGCTGTACGATACAGTGAGGTCGTTTCATCTTTCGAACTGAATGTCCGTACCTAGACCCCAACACTCCGGGGCCGTCATCAGGTGACAAAAGCCATGATCAATGATCCCGAGTCGCGATGCCGCCGCTGAGCTTCATCATCGAGGTTGAATTTTGGATGCGCCATAGCTTTGGAAGAGCATACCTTATCAGTGTTTCTGTCGATCGATTTCCAGCGGGTATTACGATACCGGATCGTCACGCTGTGTTCGCTACCGACACTGGTCGCCAACCTGACTCTGATGCAGACACCAGAAAGGATGATGAGATTGGTCATGACAATTGCACAAAGGAAACCCCGCCTGGTGGCGAGAAGAACGGTCTGGCCAATAATGGCAATAGTTACTGCGGTGTTCGAAGTTCCATTCTTGTAGTGCACGGACGCTCTTATCGATAACCCCATTGGAAAAGCACAGAAGGCGAAGACTCTGAGGTAGAATGGGCGTTTGTCACCCAGCGAGGCCCCTTTGCGGTGAAAATGAAACAGCAGTTCGACAAATCCAGTGCGTGCTATAACACAGGTCGAGAACGATTCCCGCTACATTCCACCAGAGTATAAGCTCATCGATGCTTATCGCAGGCCAGAGAGTGGTCCGAAGAGAAAGGAGACCAACGTTCGCACAACATACATTATGCTTTCATTTAGCACAATATGCAGGCGCAGATCGTCCATAACACTTACACGAGTCTCGTTCGAGATCGTTCGCAATCTCGTCTATGCTCCGTTGGCCTGTATTATGACAAGCGGCTAATGCGACGAGGTTGGGATCCATTGTACCCCATCTGCTTCAACCAGTAGGAATCAGTGGACTGTAAACGCGAGGCAAGGCATGGTTCGGTGATTAAGAAAAGAAACATGTAGATTTCGTGGCCCTCGTGAATGGTTGAGAAGGCACTTCCCAACGCAGGAATACTACGTGTTATGGCCGGACTAGTAAAGGCCAAGTACTGGAATGGCGCAACTCGGCGATGGCCCGCGAGATCTCTATCTGCTGAAATGGAACATCCCTATGCGGACTCGTCAGGTTCAGCGCAGGTTATCATGGTGTATTACACTGGGACCAACCGTCGCAATGTTCAATCAGAGTTCTCGAGGTGGCGGTCGCGGTGATGGTGCCACAAAAAGGTTTCGGAGTAGGAAACGCATTGCTATCTCACGCCCTGACACCATCGAGATGCCGCCGCGCGCTTGGTCCAGACCGTCTAGCTCGAGTTCCCTCGTTTCAGACCGTATTAATCCACGCACATCTTCGCAGCAGCAACAGAGCAAGGGCAAGGGCAAAGGCAAGGCTACGCCGGAACCGCCCAAAAGCAGAGCCGTTCGTGTATTGGAAGCACAGCTCCAAGGCGCACGAGGCCCGAATGCCCACACCAAAGATCCCAAAGGGGGGTGTTTCTGTCAAGGCAAGTCACCCCAGGCCCACTCATCCGTACGCTTATTGTCCCAACCACACAGCGCGACATCATGCGCTCTCAAGTTACGTTCCGATGTGCCGACGATGCGGACTGATTCTATGCACGTTCAACCCCGCGCACTTTGTGTGCCCGCACTGTACCTCTCCGCTGCTCGACAAGCGGGACAGGATGGCATTGATAGTGAGATTGGAGGTGGAGTTGGCCGAGCAGATCGCCAAGGAGAAGGCGGAGCGACAAAAGGCAATCGAGGACGCGCGCGCCGCCGAGGGGGCATTTCCGATGCTGCCTGGATCACAGACGGCAAGGCCGCCACCGCCAGCCGCTACGCGCACAGTGTTGTCGCTGAACTCGCAGACAAAGAAGGTGACGGTGTCATCGTATAGTACGCCGACGACTTCTCGGCCCGCGTCGCGTGGGGAGGATCGGGAAGAGGAAGAACGGGTCCCGGGTCCCCGTGGAGAGGTAAGTTGTGTGGTGGAAGCGGTAGATCCGGGACGGCCGTGGAGGAACGTGCGCGCTGGAGACGTGAGGTATGTCCCGTTACCTGGTGCTACAGGGGCGATGGGGGACACGGGGAAGCAGGGGCCAAGGAAGGTGGAAGAACGCGAGTAGGCCCCATGTAATACCACCACTTGGAACTCAGTCGCAATCTTGGCTCAATCCAGGTTCCACGCCTTGCGCAGTGAAGCTATGATGAGGCAAGTCGCGCGAGCGACCTGCAGCCTACCTGAGTGCGTTCCCTATGATAGGAATACCATCCCTGTTACTTACATAACTTGGTCACGGCAATCAATGAATCAGTACATATATACTGCAGCCCATTAGCAATGGTTACGTGGCAGAGGAACGGGCGTTCAACTTACGAAACCGTGTCTTGTGCCCCTTCTGTCACCGTGGTATCGAGAGAAAATGGCCCGAACCTTTACTCCGGAAGAAGTCGCCAAGGTGCGTAACGCCGGGCACAAAGTTCGATCGCCAGCTCACGCGGAACGTGCCTCGGTGGGTTGGGACACGTAGCACAACACCCCAGACGACCTGGTGAGTACGTTGGACCAGCGGTCCAAGGAACACAGGCTGAGTTGAACGTCCGCTTTCAGTGGATCATTATCGATAGCAACGTCTATGACCTATCACGGTTCAAGGACCTTCATCCGGGAGGCGTCGCTGTTCTCCTCGAAGACGGGATACGTACGTCTTCCCCGCTCGAAACGATTCTCCACGCGTATTCACGTCGTGTTGTCGAATTCCATGCACACATAGCCGGCCAAGACGCGACCGAAGCCTTTTATAGTCTTCACCGCCACGAGGTCTTGAAACGCCCCGCATACAAGAAGCTCCTCCTCGGCATGATCGAGGGGGAGGAGAGCGTGATAGCCTCTGGGGAGATCGGGGAACTCAGCCAGGTTCCGTATGCTGAACCGACCTGGTTGAGGGACGAGTTTCATAGTCCTTATTTCAAAGAGGTACGTGGAACGAGCTCGTTTTGAAGTGGAAGTATGTAATGGGTGATTGTACAGAGTCACCGGAGGCTTCAGCGGGCAATACGCAAATTTGTGGACGAAGTGGTCACACCTGAAGCATGGGTAGGCTTTCACGTACATGTGCATGTCGTCGACGCCTCATCAAATCACACTAGGTCCACGATGAAAACGGCAAACGCGCGAGCCCACAGGTCGTGAATGCTTTAGCGTGTGTATTCTAGGCCCATGTCGTTTGTCGTTAATCACTCTGAACAGGCAGCTTAATATCATTGCCATGAGACTGGGCCCAGGGCCACATTTAAAGGGCCTCACGCTTATGAATGGTGCGATTCTGCCAGAGGAGTTTGATCATTTCCATGACGTGCGTTGGTCACTTGTTCTCAGCTTCCTCCCACTTCTCACCTTCTGGTTAGTTGATCGTCCAGCAAGAGATGGCCCGGCATGGACAACGCGGTTACGGCGACAGTACGTAGCCCTTGGACGCTGTCCCGGCCCTCTCTGACCACATTCTACGTCCAGGTCTCCTCAGTGGTAGCCTCATCGGTCTTCCACCCATCATCCACTTTGGGTCTGCAGAGCTGAAGGCTAGAATCGTTCCAGAGGTCCTTGCAGGCAAGAAATTCATATGTCTTGCCGTCACCGACGCATTTTCTGGAAGTGACGTTGCGGGCATGCATACCCGTGCAACCAAGACGCCTGACGGCAAGTTTTGGATCATCAATGGAACGAAGAAGTGGATTACCAACGGCACGTGAGTAGTAATTGCAAGCGTCAAAAAGGTTCAACAAACTTGACATGGTTGGTCTTTTAGGTTCGCAGACTAGTGAGTCTCTCCTCGCACATGAACGGATTTCGATAAAACTTGTCGGATAGTTTCACTGTCGCTTGCCAAACAGACGTGCGCGTCTCCAACTTCAATGCACTTTCTAGTCTAATTGATGTATAGAATGGGATTACCGCCATCCTTGTCGAACGCAGCGAAGGCATCGACACGAAGCCCATCAAGACGATGTACTCCGCCGGGGCGGGCACCGCGTTCATCACCTTTGACAACGTCAAGGTACCTATAGAGAACACCATCGGTGCCGAAGACCGCGGCATGTTCATCATCTTCTCGTACGTGTCCGTGCATGTCCAGCTCCTTCCCCATTATATCTCGGTCGCAGAAACTTTAACCACGAGCGTTGGGTGGTATGCAGCACTGCGGTCGCCCTGCAGCGTCTGATCATCGAAGACGTGCTCAAGTATGTTGGATCGCCTTTTTGAGATTTCCTTGGGTGACTGACGCGCGTCGAGATGGATCAACCAGCGCGAGGCGTTTGGCAAACCGCTCGCTTCGCAGGCGGTGATTCGGTCCAAGGTGGCCGCGATGATCGCACGCGCCGAGGGTTGTCAGAGTTGGCTGGAGAATTTGACGCATCAGATGAATAATATGGTGCGTTTTTCTCGTCGCGTATGCCATTGAGGGAACTGAGAACGCTGCTATCCAGTCGTACAAGGAGCAAGCTCAGAAGCTGGCAGGGTGGGTCGCAAGGCAGCATGGGATGCCTGTACTGATGGGTCGTGGTGGCTAGCCCGATCGCTTTGTTGAAGGCGTATGCGACCAATTGTTCACTCGACACGACAAAGGAGGCAGTCCATATCTTTGGGGGTCGTGGGGTAACCAAGACCGGCATGGGCCAGTTCGTGGAACAGGCGCGTCCCTTCACTGCGCGAATGTTTCTTGGTACTGATGCTAGGGAAACAGGCATATAGAGGAGCTATGTTTGATTCTATTTTGGGGGGAGGTAAGAGGATCACTTCGTACATCTACAGCTTTTTAATGTCGTGTTGCAGCCGAATCGGTATTGGGCGACTTGGGAGTTCGACAAGCTCTCAAGGACATGCCCAAGAACGTGCGATTGTAGGTTCTCGGGGTAATCTAAATCATCTACAATTTAATCCCGATGTGTTTTTATTTCACATCACCAATAATGAATACCATGTTTGTGAGAAATGGCTTCACCGTCGGAGGCCAAGACCAGCTGCGGTGCTCCCGCTTCGCCTCCAACCGAACCATCCAACGACAACCTCTTTTGCAAAGATCTCTCCAAAACCGAGCATGACGCCGTTGATGAACGGAAGTAGCAGGTTAATAGCAAGCGAAGATAATACGAGTGATAGGCGTGTCCGTGGTGCGACCCTCTTGTCCATTATGGAGGGAAGGGTGGAAGGGAGAATATTCGACGAGTGGTCTGCCCTGTGATGTGGATGAGATGGCGCTGGCGCTGGTTCAAAGGATGGTGCAAGAGCAACATGTTGGTGGGAGGGCGATTGAGGCACAGAGGCTTCCGGGAAGGACATGGATGGGTACGAAGACGCGGGCGAGGACGAGAGGTGTTCCCATCGCTGAGAAGGTGAGACGTCCGCCCTGCCCGGCACCGTACATTCCTGGCTCTCCTGTGGCCCCTCACGCGACTCGGCATGTTCGTGCTCGACGTGTTCGACCGAACTGAGGGAGGCAACGGACCCTGAGAGGGAGTGAGACACGACTTGGTCGGCCGTCGCGACCGAAGCGGTGATGTGATCACCGAGACCGTCGGGGGACTCGGGAGGTTGACCGAGGGCTTGACGTTCGGCGGCTTCGTGGGTGCGCTGAGCTTCCCATTTGGCGCGGGCAAGCTCGGCTTTGGTACGGGCGGAAGCGGACTGGGCGCGCCATTCTGAGAGTTGGGAGGCGTAGGCGGCTTGCCAGGTGTCTTCTTCGGTTGGAAGGGGGTCTGAAGACGCGGGTGCGACGGGTGCAGCGACTGGTGGGAGTGGGGGCGAGGGAGAGGGAGAGCTGAGCGGCACGTCGGCGGGTTCGAACGGGTGTTCGAGCGCTGCCTGTCGTCCGAACATTAGAGATTTTGCTATAGAAAAAATAGGTTAAAACGCACCTGAAGGAGCTTGTGGTCGTCGCCGGATTGGAGAGGGCTTGATTCAGCCATCGTCGACGGCGCCTTCTGCCTCTCTGTGAATCGGCGTGTCGATTGACGAGGTGCATTTTCTCACGGACATTGTCACGTGTGTAATCGGAACAAGCTACCCGATTTGGACGCATGATCTGCGCGAGAGGAAAGGAGCGTCGACGTCATTGCGCCCGCCGAAGTGGGTGACGTCGTGCGTGACTCAGTCGAAATTCGGCAGTATATAAACCAGCAAAGGCCAGCACACGTTTTCCCACTCTCTCACCCTCTTTCCTTGCACGACTTTTGAAGAAAAATCATCAAACATGGTAAGGTCCTACAAACCTGCCAACGATCTCGGAGCTGACGAGGGCGATAGGCTGAAACGACAGAAACGCCGTACAAGGTGACGAGCTTGGAGATCAATTGGTAGGAGGCTGACTTGTTGAGCGCAGAAAGGGGACAGGGTCGAATATAGACCTGTCGGCGGCGGGAACGACAATGTCTCGCATAGCCACGGTGCAATCGTCGAGGTCTCAGTTTCTGGTGCAGTACGTGTCGAGTTGCATTCGAGAGTCACTACCTGATGGCGGTTTTATAGGAGGCTAGGTACACCATCAAGAACGACAACACTGGAAAGAAGACCAGCTATCTGGTATGTCTGATGAGCTTCTCTATCGAACACTGACGACTGTGTCATCAGGGAAAGAACATTGTAAGGAAGCTGGAGCAAAGTGATTGATTTGTGATCGTAATAGAGCATTGTGTATCTTCGTTGTAGGGGTATTGAAGAGGTGTCGATTTCAGGAGTGTATGAGCACAGCCACCTTTCCCCGTGCAACCGAACTAAGCTTCGAGCGAATCGCGTTTCCAACGTCCAGTGTATGACGACCGATGGCGTCCCCGCCTGCTGCAGCACGCGCGGACCAGCCCCACCTCGTTTCGCTCGTACTTCAGTCCAAGAAGGCTCTTCAGCACGGTGAACAGCTCTGTTCAAAGGCTAATGCTCTCTCAAACTCGTCCGCGCAGTGTGCCGTCGACGTCCTGGCCCTTGACGCCAAGGTAAAGTGGATCAGCGAGGCCGTCATCGAGCAGCTCAAGGTACGTCACGTCACTCCAAATGTCCCTCATCATCTCACGTTGTTCCTGTACTCTCACGCAGCTGGCCGCCAGCGTGGCAAAGAGCATCGAGCACAAACGTGCACAACTGAGCAGGCAGATCCGCGTACGTCCTATACCCACTTCCTCGACGATGTCTCATCTTGCCTCTTGCCCTTGTCGACGCACGACAGGAATGGGACACCGTCCGGACCGAGCGTACCACCGCTCTGGATACCATCCTCGAATCCCTCGGCGCGCAGCTCGTCCCTCCAGGATTCCACCAAACATCAAGCGACTCCTCCCTCTTCGGAAGCCAACACTCGCTCGACAAGGTGAATGGCATCATCGACCCCGCCCAAAGCCCCTCCGCAACCGTCCGAGGGAACATGTTTGACAAGAAGTTCGAGACCAAGCTCGTCGACCGGTCTACGTGGAAGACGTTGAGGGACTTTGTAGACGAGAGCGCGATCGAGCAGGTGTTGGAAGCCGTGGAGAACGATCGGACGCGGCTTGATGTGCGTGTTTGTCTCTTTCTTGTTGCGGACCCGTCGTGAAGTCGGGTGGACGGAAATGTTGATATATGCATATATAGGACGTCATGTCGGCGACGTACGACTACCCCGAGACCCTCTCGACTACGGTTTCGTCTATACGCGATTCGTTGCCAGTATCAAATGCGCCGCTCCCGATCGAGGCGTTATTGGTTTCCCAGGAGAAGACGACGACGGAGATGGCGAGGCATTTGGAAAGTTTGGCATCGCATTACGACCAAATGGCGAACGCACTTCACGACAGTGAAACAGGGATATTTCATTCGGAGGAGGAAATGCAGGGTAAGGGATACATAGGGTTCGTGGGTTATGGGTCGATGTCATAACGAATTCTCGCAGCGATGCATCGAGACACGGACGAGCTCCCTGCCATCATGACCGAGCTCGAGGAACACGTTCATATCATTCAGGAAGCCCAGTGAGTGGGAATCCGTGACTGGCGGAGTTATCACTCATCCCCTCCGATGTAGCGAGAAATTGGTGCTTGCCAAGACTGCTGCACAAGAACAACTAGATGCGAGCCGGAATATACTAGACGATCTAGATGAGCTCGGAGATATCATGTCTGACATGCTTCAGAAGCAACAAGACGTTGAAGTGAGTTTTTCGACCGTGACGCTTTCGATCTCATTCACATTGTTGGACAGGCTGATTGTGAAGATCTCTTGGAAGCGCTCCAACAACGATTGTTGGTCGTCGAAGACCTGCACCATAGATTCATCCAGTATCAATCATCGTTCAACAAGCTTCTGATCGAGATTGCGCGGCGACGACAGTATCGCGAAGCCGCGGAGAAGATTGTCAATGGTATGATGTCACAGCTGGACGTTATGACTTCTGGTGAGCATCCCCGACCGGGCACAGGGACCTGCTGATGAGCGACGTCGCAGAGGAACGCCAGATGCGCGGAGACTTTAACGCCGAACACGGGGCGCACATTCCAGCGGACATTTGTTTGTGTATCGAGAACCCGCCGACGCGGTGGGACGTTGTGCCATGGGCGGGTGATATGCGGGAGGTACTCCCAGAAATCGATGGAGATTTGTTGGCACAGGCGCGTTGAATTCTTCCTTGCCTCTTTTTGGGCCCGAAGATCGCTGACTTTGTTGTCTTTAGGCGAGGGAGAAGTTGCAAGGCGGGGAGATGGTTACCCCTGGTAGTGATAGCGTATAGATGCGTTGTAATGCAAGTTTGCACTCGAATATGCGTGATGGCGGTCGACAATGCCTCAAGATAGCCACTCGTGGAGTATGTTCGAATCTACGAGTGGGAAAGCGAAGAGAACATACTTTCTGCTTCGACGACCTTGGATGTGAGGCTCGTGCGGCCGATGACAAAAGTTGATCGGTGTCAATTCAAGCGAATTACGTCGCGAACCACATGTGGTCAGCTCTATCGTATGCCGAGATGGCTGGGAGGCAGCTCGCCTTTCGGTGGACGTGGTTTCCAGCTAGGTTTGTGGCCATCCAGCACGGAGGTGCTCACAGATATGTCTCGGCATTCGCGATCGCCTCCCTGGGCGACAGGGACTACGCCGCGGCTCGTCTCAGTCTGCAGCCCAAATTCCGCTCGCAAGGCCACAGGGTCAATATCAGAGGCGCCGCTAATATTAATGTAGCACTCTTGGGGACACGATGGTCCGAGATGCCTGCGGGGTCGTCAGACCGGGAGCTTCGACATTGATGCTCACTTGCAGAATCGAAGTCGCCCGGTGTGACAGGCAACATCTGAGACCTTCTGAATTACTGGGCGCCGAGATGCGACCAACGTACAAGGGAATGGTCCGCGACAGTTTTCCACTTCTCCCGTTCCCTGCCTGATACACCTCCTCCAATGGAACAACATTCGCTCACCGACTAAGAGCTCATCACGGTACGCGCTTGTAGATCATCAGTCGCAGGCCCCGCCCACTGGCCGTCGTAAGGGTTGGTCCTTGCTGGCGACTTGGTTCAAGTCGAACGCCACAGTAAGTCACCTATCCTACCTCCGAAGACTCCCATCTAAGCAGGCGCAGACACCTCTAATGGAGAGGACAATACCCCAGATTCGAGCCCACCTAATCTTGCGTTCTTCCACTCGCCACAGGACGTTCAGACGTCGTCAACAGCTAGGGTGATCCTCGCGTCCCCATTATCTCGTACCACCGGCGACCACCTTGTTGTTCTACGGGTCAATCTCGGACGCTGGCCAAGGGGATGATCTGGAACCGAGGGTGCTGCGCCAGGCATGGCGCCACGAAGCGTTCGCGAGGAAGACGTACCGCACATCGTTGGCGCATCACCAAATGGAATGCTCTGGAAGTGAAAAGGACAGATGTAACGGGACTTGAGAGGTATCTATGCGTCGTGTTCATTCGTTTGCAGCGTCAAATTCACCGTCATTGCGCAGCACAAACATGGAGGTGGCGAGAGGGCGGACGGAAGAGTTTTGGATAGTCTGCTTATCCTGACTGGCGACGACGATCATGGCGGACTCGTGCACAAGACCATCCGGTTCGACGAGACGCACCCAAAGCCTCTTTTGTTCAAAGACGCCATGTATCTGGTTTGCATCGCGTCGCAGACTACGGCGTCGCGGTAAGTCGCCCCCACCTTTGTCGTACCGCGACATGGTCCGCTGACAGGAGCAGAGATCGTCGTCGATTCGCGCTCGTGGTGCTCCTTTCGATCTACAGCTTGAATTGCGTAGGACCCGATGCCTACCTGCTTGAGGTTCCTAGGCCTTTTACGTGCTTTGCTTTCGATCAACCGTTCAGAGACAGGGGTGTGGACTGGGATGTGGCACGGGTTCTTGCCACGCTCCTCTGGATAAGAGAGGCATGGGAAGTGGAACGTAGAAAGGCCCTCGGAAAGCTCCGGGTCGTCTGACGCGTGGCTACTGAAACGCAAGCTGACGATGGATTAGCATAGCAATTACTCGAGAACGCCACTGATTTGGTCTTCAAGTTAGGTCGATACCGTTCTTCGTTTCGTTGACCATAAATACAATTTAAATAACAGTCCACGAGACGTGACGAGGTAGCAAGGGCGCAAACTACGCTACACCATCAGTCAAGAAAGCGACCATGTGCCTCCACCGCTCGTTGGCCCAATCTACCTCGGACTCGATTTCCCGTACGATGGTCTCCGTCCTCCACTGCGGGAACGACCCTGGGAGATGGGGCAGGTGGATGCTCTCCATGGATTGCGACAACAGGCGTGAGAATGGAAGCGAAGCGCGTGCCCCAGGGGTGGCGGGCCGGACGGGCTGGGTCGGTTGCGAGGCTGGTACGGGTTCGGTGGTCGGGGAGGCGGGCGCCTGTTCCGGGACGTCTTGGGGCGCAACGATGGGCACAGCAGGGACGGGGTCGGAGGGCTCCGCCTGTGCCAAAGGTTCCTCGGGTACGATGGGTACCGTAGG
>JBBPUA010000795.1:0-12314 GCA_038094355.1 Afroboletus lepidellus | reverse complement strand
AGCAACTACGTGGTTTTGATGAAAAGAAGACCCTTCTCGTCGGGGTTGCTTGGGTTTCCCTGCAACCTGTTCTGCATCTCTGGTATCCATTAACCTCTGTTGACGGCTCCCAGTAAGGATCGTAGAAGTCCCAAAATCTGTTTCTGAATGTCGCATGGTCCCGGAGCGAACGGATGCATCCCGAACGGAGCGAGGCACCCGCTCTTTACACCATCGTACAGCGACGTTGATGAAGTGGAGCAAACGAGTCATTGCATATTCAGGCTGGTCGCGTACCCTACGACGGGCAATTCGTCCTCCATCTCGATGATTGACACCAATTCGGAATGAATTCTGTATTTGAAGGGTGTTTGGGTGGCGCCCATCGCAAAAACATGTCTGACTCACCTCTGTCATAGCCATCTCCACACCCGGATGCTCCTGGACACCCTTGGTAGTATCCCACGTTTGCAGACCACAATTATCTGCATGATATCCTCGGGAAAGGTTGATGCCACTTTCCGCTGTGAATCGCTTGGTTACAGAGGCCTCAGATAATGCATGCTGCACGTCCCCATCGATGGTACCACCGGAACTGCGCTGCGATCAGAGTTGGTTAATGAGATACGTTCTTGCTCTCTGCGCGAGCCCAGCTGCCCTACCGTAGCATTGTTCCAGTGACCTGGCGTTCGCACATGAAAGGAACGGGCCTCGGGTAAGAATCACGTTGCTCGAAGTAACTCGGAGGCTGTCCATACCTTCGCTGAGAGTTGGTGCGAACGATTGGTGTTGAGGTATCATGATCGCTTCAGCAAAGAGGTGAGAGGCAGGCGATGTCGTGCGGCGTTGTCTTCATACCTCGTGTTGTTTCTGTGACGCCTTAAGGCTAGCGGTGAGTGGCATGAGCTTGCAGCGTGTCATCACATGCTTCATTGGAATGGTTAGCATGACGGGCTCTCTGACTTCAACAGGGACTCAGTGCTTAGGCCGGTGCTGGTATCATGAGAGACTCGAAGGTCAAGGTTTGGCATGGCCCATACGACGACCACGAGCACGAACCACTGCGTGGTCGACGACGTCCGGATGAGACAAACTGATCAGGCCTCGCGTTCGCAGCGTGTAGGCACCCAGTAGGGACCCCGAACTATTCCCACGTAAAATGTGTTATGGGTTAAATTGATAACCCCCAGCAACGTGTATACAACGCGAATGGCTATGATATAGGGCCTGTTCTCTAGTATTTTCGGCTCTTTCTTCAAGCGTAGAATCAAAAACGCCGATGCAGTGAGGATTCCAGTGGAGGGCGTCTTGCAAAGCATGGCAGATTCGAAGAGATCGGATCACTTTTGCAATGCATACCAGCCCTCCATTCGGAAGTAGGTACAACATGCGTGCTGGACCGCGGATGGTCATGCCAACAATTTCACTGACCTTGCGAGACTGTCCCTGTAAAGGGCCCCTGGTAGCTTTCAAATAAGCTTATTGGAGATGTATCATGCGATCTGTACTACTGGCCGCTCGTCATGGCCCTTATCATCCTTCAAGCTCTGAGTCATTTAGAGGCCGGGCGCCATTGATAGGCCACGCTGTTGAGTCAAGATGAGTGACAATTTTACTTGAATCTGAGCGGAGATCTCCGTAGGCGTGCTAAGGGTCATACTGGCTGGAGAGCGGCACCATGCGGAGGGCTCTGATTGGCCTGACCTGAGGAGTGATCGGAGTCCTAGCATTATCTCCACCTAATATGTAGATTGAGCGCTTGGCGGATGCCGTTGACCCTAGAGATGGGATGATGGATCCGCGGTGGCCTGACTCCAGGTGTCCATAAAGACTCCAGCTAGACTGCACCATACCTGCCTATTTTTTCTCCCGACTGACGGCTATGTTCGACGCCGAGTCCATTCAGCTGGTTCTGGCGTTTGACATCGGTACAACTTACAGCAGTGTCTCATATTGTATTCATCGGTTGCATGAAGTTCCCGAGATTTTTTCTGTTGCGAGGCAAGCCCTTCATCAACGTATATCGTTCTCCCTTGACCTGTCGCAGTTTCCCAGCGCAAGGTGTGGGCCGCTCTGACGCCAAAGTACCCTCTGTCCTGTATTATGACAATGCTGGGACTGTCAGAGCTGCCGGCGCCGAGGTGTTCTCTCAAGCCGTCGTTGAGAAAACGCAAACTGAAGGGTGGACAAGAGCTGAGTGGTTGTTAACTATGGCTAATATTTCATGGGATTCGTACTCATCTATGAAATCTAGGTGGAAGCTTCACCTCTGCCCAAACCATTTGGTCCCTGTTTATCTGCGGGATTGTTTGCCTGCGCTGCCACCTCGCAAATCCGCCCTCGATGTACTGACAGATTTCCTTAAATATCTTTTCGAATGTTCCAAGGTCTATATTCAGGAATGTCACCCGGAGCTCACTTGGGCTTCCGTAGAGCATTCAATCGAGTATATTCTCACCTATCCTGGGGGCTGGGTTGCAGAAAAGCACATATACCGTCAGGCGATTGAACGTGCTGGCCTTGTTTGCAGAGCACCTGAGGAACAATCCCGTCGTGTCCATATGCTGCCGGAGAGCGAAGCAGGCCTTCACTTTTGTATCTCACATTTCCTGAATCAGGAGATAGCCAACGAATCCGGTCGTCAAGGAGTCGTCGTCATCGATGCTGGTGGTGGGATCGTCAACCTAAGTCTTTTTTCGATGACTTTCGACCCAAACTCTTACGAGGAGCTTGCTCCGCCTGAGTGTACGCAGTTCTTTCCGACCACTTTTCTTGATTTAACCCTATCTTCCTTTAGCTCGACTTGGTGGTTCCATACTGGTTGCTCGCCGTGCTAGGGAACTAATAGAAAGTCGGTTGTTCCTTCCCCTCTATTGTATTCACGTCACAAATGAAGCACAGGAAAATTGGCAGGCTCAGAGTACTGTAGTACCGACTATATAGCTCAGTTGACATGCCAATTCGACCAGACGACGAAACATGTCATCGACAGTGATGAGGAACCAACCTACGTTAGGGTCGCCAATCACTGCACCAACATCCCGACATTGTTTAGGCAGTTGAAATTGTCTGGGTAAGTCGTCTGACCTCGACCATCGTCGTTAATCGTCTCATTCCTATCCCCTAGTGCGGAAGCTACTAGCGTCTTCAACGATTCTATTGAGGCTGTTATCGACGCATTCGAACAAGTGCGGAACTCCGCTGCCACACGGATTACGGTCCGTTTCATTTTCATTGCCGAGGATAGCTGATTATCTACGCATATTTTTAGACGGCGTTTTTAGTTGGAGGGCTGTCGGGGAACGAGTGGGTCTGGTTCCGGCTCCAGTCATATTTCACGGCCAGGAATGTCAAGGTCTATCGACCGGACAATCACATGTAGGTGCCTGTCTGACTCGTTGGAATATTTGACTGAAATGTTTTAGCAATAAGGTGGTCGCCAAAGGGGCGGTGGTGGCTCTTATCGCTCAACATAATTGCTTCGGGGTTGAACATGCCCGGCATGTACATGGTGTAGGTCGTCCACTACCTTCGGCAGTGAATGGCCAGGAATCCTCTCCTGGCGAGACCATTACGCGAAGCTGTTTGAGTCGGAATGTTGCAAAGTATGACACCTTCGCTGTGGCTCGCGACATACTCAACGGGCATGTTTATCATCCCAAGATTCTTTTCCCTCTGGGGGCGATGTAGTCTACGAGGATGGTTGTCACAGAAAGATCGAAATCCAGCAGACATCGGTATCCAGATTGGAAGCCATATATGCCATCGAGACGATCTATCTTCGAAACGGGTTGGTCAGGATCCGTGCAAGTTAAGCTTTGCGTTTCTCTCTGCATGGCGCACTACTTGCATGAACAGCAAGCATACAGGACGACTGTTAGATGTAAATGAATCAGCCGTTTATCCCAAATATGCGGAGCAGGAACCAGGAACAGAGAAAAAATTAGGTCCCGGGGGTCACTCGCAGCATGCACAGCCTTTCACTGCCCCTCCGACACACTCGGAAACAGAGATCATAGGTTGGAAACTCGTCTGTCTATATGATTTGCGAATATTGCTTACGTCAAGTTAGCTATCCGAGTAATGAACGTTGCTGTCGCCTCTCGACATCACCCTGCTAGGCTTTATATTTCGGTGCAGCACAGCGGTTGCGAATGGAGAACAGAACACAAGTGCATCTCAGAGAATTGCAATATCGTCGAATGGGATGGGCTGATCCCTCTGTGAGGTTTCGTATCTTTTACCACGTGTGAATGCTAACGGATCCTGCAGGCCTTCTGCGCTCTCGGCCACCGTTCGTCTTGAGGTTCGTGTGTCCTCTGAATTGCACACAATGTTGGGTACTGGGAAACAGCTGGGAAATTTGACAGCAACCGTAGAACAACTACTGGAACATAGCACAAGAGAGGCCCGTGAGTGTTACGGAGCTGTGAATGTTACCAAGGATCAAGTACTTACATTATGACAGCACTTGCGTTCTTTCAGAAAGATGATGACGTATCTTCGTGTCCGTCCATTTCAGTAACCATTAAACAGAAGAAGTGAGAGAGCAGTGCTTCATTAGTGTCAAGGATCGTTTGCTTTCATCGGGTGAGTAGGGGGCTCTTATCAGCATGATTTCTGTAAATCGGTGTCTATAGTTAGGCTGACTTGTGTCGGCATCCGCTCACTTTGTATGATAATTCACTTGCTACTCGTCCCTCACCGATCATCTACGTTGATCCGGCCGGCTAGGGCCATCCTGTATTTGACTCGGTCTGGCAAATGGGTCCCGGGCTCGGCCGGCAGCCAGGTACCTGCAATTTGACTGAGGGACCTCATGCCAAGCAAGCCGTGGGTTCCTTATTCGCTCGGACGTGCGCAGTATGCGAGAGGAGCCATGGGGGCGCAGATAACTAACCATCCTTAGTTCTAATGTAGAATCCACGAACTTCCCGGAACCAGATGCATCGCTGGGTCATTTAGCTGATTTGCAATAGATGGAAAGCTCAGTGATTCTGTATAAGCGCCTTGTCCGCGTGGCCATGCTGTTCAAGTTTCTTGACATGCTGCGGAGCTAAGCATACACTTCCGAACCTCCGAGATGCAGTCACACGACACAGTAATGCATTGGGATGTCGTGCTCCCCCGCCGGGTATTCGGTGGTGCCAGGTTCGCTCACATGTCACTTCAAGTTAAGAGCATAGGGAAGGACAATCAAAATTTTCAGGTGTCCATATTTCATTGTGCACGCCACTTACGACATTGTTCCATGTTTGTACAGGACGTCAAGAATTGAATTGTGGAGTCCCGTCCCGGAATGGCGGTGTTTCGCTACCGGGCTGGCCGGAGAAGGTTGACTTATGCGATCATAGTATGTACTTGCATTCATCGAGAAATAACAGACGCAGACAGGTCACTTGGCGCGGGCTTCCGTCCCGGATCCAGACCCAAACAACGTTTTTGAATCTAGGGTTGCTCCTAAGGAACGTTTGACCGGATCACCAATATGACACGCCGAGCGCCCATTTGCTTATTTGCTTTCTGACGTACAACCGCTGACGAAGACGAGTCCAGACCAGGCTACTCCCCACGGCGATGCAGTTGGCAGGCGCCGTGGAAATATGTCCACGTTCTGCGATGGTAAACCCGTCTGGTTATCTTGAACACATCTCCGTATGTATATCGCTGGCGTCACGCAATGCCGCGAGGTTCCGTGTACAGGACTGTTTGATCAGCGAATTCTGTTCTACGCAAGCACGTCGTTCTGTCTCCGCTCTACTCAATGTCAACGTGCCTGTCATACAAAGGTGCCTAGATATTCCTGTGTGCTGAACGTGGTCTTGTTATATTTGTGACAAAACGTCAGGTGCACGAAACGCCACGGATCAAGAGCGAACGCAACGGGTGTCCACGTCGCTAAATGTACTCATCCCCTCCGCGCCGATGCAGAATTACATGCACTTAGAACGCATTCACATTCATTTTGGCCTCTGGCCGACGATCTATCTTGCGAATCCGCTTCGTAGAGCACGAATTTCGAGGATCGGTCAGTGTGAATGAGTGGTAAAACATTGTAAGCGCCCCTGAACCCCATGTGCTTCCCCGGCCGCTGATACAATTGGCATAATTGAGGAGAGGCTTTTTGGAAATCTCCAGGAACGAATGACCCAAGCTCGCTTGGCCCCTCGGCACGGTGGTTTTTGGCAAGACAGTCCCGAGGCAATGTTATTGGGTGGAGAGAGAATGGTTGCCGTTCGTATCCTTCGGTGTCCCTGATGATAAAAATGAAGGTGGAGTGCCGAGGGAATGGTTGCTATCCTACTCAATACCCCTTGGTCGTGTGACCGTAAATCGAAGTTCGATCGCCGCACGCTACACAATCAAGCTTTTCATAGCAAATTACAACGAATTCTCCACATCAACCACGTGAAGCCACAGCGTTCAAATCTCTCACCTCCGCTGTATTGTAGTAGATGAGCGAAATCCCGGATTGGTTGCAGGAAATGTAATCCACTGGATACAAGGATAGCTTCTGGGGGTTCCGGAAGCCACTGGGTGGTGGGTCGGTGCACGGCAGTAGGGCACCTTGGGAATGAGTCTCACGCAGTGGGTGGTGTAGGGTTTATTCGATCGTCCTAATTTCTTTCATGTGATAGTAGGAAACGTTCGTCGGCGTTCACGCCGAAACAGAGTTTTGTCTGCTAGGAGAAAGCCAGGAACGCTCAGCGCGACAGGCGAGTGTTGAAACGATCGGACTTGAAAGCCGGTGCACCAGCGTCGGATGGAGGGACAACAAGCATCCAGTTGGTCTGCGGACCCTGCAATAGTTTTAGATATTGACATGACAGAACTTCGCTTGGCAGCATGGTACCCTGTGGGTCGGCGAGAACCGTGTGCCGCTCGTTTGCCATGGCGATCACCGGGACACAGCAACCAGCGGTCTAACCGCTTTACCGTACCCTACCGTACCCTGACAGCTGCCCACTGCCCGTGTGCTTTGACAAACGTTCTTCGCCGGCATCAGCTATTTCAGGATGAGCTGATACGGCTAGGCTATCGATGCTGTGTAACACGTAACTGTCGGACCCCCTGCCGATGTGACCTCGACCGCCTGTACGCCACTAATGGATATAAGGATCCGTTAGAGTAGTTCTCTGCGCTGCGCTGCTTCTCCCCTTTACCCTCTTCAGCCCCTTTCTCCAGTAGCCGCCATGGCCAGTTCTGACGCTCGCCACCACGCTGATACCTCGCTCGAGGTGTACGAACAAGACACCAACACCAAGCCCCCATATGTCCTCACTCGCGCAGAGATCAAATTACTGGCCATTACTGGTGTGAGTGCGCTTAACCACTTTGATCTGACTTAATAATCTCATTCGCTTCCGTAGGTCGGGTTTTTCTTGGATGGTTCGTCTATCACCTTTCGTGACACGATATCGGTTCACTGAATTTCGATCAGCATACGATTTGTTCATTATCAATGTGAGTGTAGTCTCCGCGATCGCGCTATAGTTATTGAGTCTTGTGTGTTGTGCTAGCCTGTTGCAACTATGTTGCAATATAGGTTGTACGGCGGGAAGAGCCTTCCCAATAACCTCGCGGGTCTGTTGAAGGCTGGCGCGAACATCGGTAGTGTTATTGGCCAATTCAGCTTCGGTAGGTATAGAGACCGCACCCTCTGGAAATGCGCTCATTGATTCCATTTAGGTTTTCTTGCCGACGCCATCGGTCGCAAAGCTGTTTGTGAGCGGCTCGTTTTATTTCGCACCTTCTGCACAATACTGACATACCCAAAGACGGGAAAGAACTGATGTTGATCATCATTGCCACTGTCCTCTGTATCTCGTGTCCCACTAGTACGTCCTGCCTCGTATTCCTGTAAAGCACCAAAAATGAAGTCGCTCCGAAGATGATCTTACTCCCGACGGAGCCCTGATATATTTGTCTATTTTCCGCATCCTCCTTGGGATTGGCGTTGGGGGGGATTACCCCTTGTCCGCTTCGGTCACCAGTGATAGGGCCTCGATTCGCAAACGTGGCACGCTCCTGATGTATATCTTCGCTAACCAGGGCTGGGGGAGCTTGGTCGGCAGCTTAATCGTGCTCATCGTTTTGGCATGTTATAAGCACGTCATGGACGACTTGGGCGAGACCTCCAAAGTAGACGGGGGTGAGTAACACTTTTCTGCACATCGACTATACTCATTATTATCCCAGTCTGGAGAATCTGCATCGGTTTCTCGCTCATCCCTGCATTCGGCACACTGTACCAGCGTTTGACGCTCCCTGAGTCGAAGCGTTATCGAGAGGCCCAACATATGGAGGTAGACAACGTTACCAACCTGAAGGAGAAAGACATCACACCCAGCTCGTCGGACGTCGCCGAAGAAACTCAACTGATAAAAAAAGCCCACTTCCAAGGTAGATGGGTTCATCGCCCTCAATGATCGACAACTCATGCATTATCAGAATTCTTGACATACTTTTCTGAGTGGCGCCACGCCAAGATTCTGATAGGAACCTGTACTTGTTGGTTCCTGCTGGACATTGCGTGAGTCTTGATACTTGTAGAGAATGCATCCGTCAAACACTTGATCGCAGTTTCTACGGGATCAACCTCAATCAAAACGTCGTACTTCAACAGATTGGCTTTGCTGGAAAGACGGGTACGGCATGGGAGAAGCTTTTCAAAATCTCCACCGGTAACATCATTATCACTGTACTCGGATTTGTACCTGGTAGGTATTCTTACTCTGGTTATCACTGTCTGATTTTTGGGCAGGTTACTATGTAACGGTATTGACCATTGAGAGGCTTGGTCGCAAGGTCATCCAACTCCAAGGTTTCCTTATGACGGCGTTGTTCTGTGAGTTCCTCGCTGATTCAATGCGACACGGTACAAATCACCCAATCCTTAGTGGGCATCTTGGCGGGAAAGTTTAAGGAGTTCCAGTCGAACAAGCCTGCCTTCATTGTCTGCTTCACGTTCCTCCAGGTCCGTGAAAACGTTTTGCGTCCTGAAGCACTGCTGACGCCACCCTCTTCAGTTCTTCTTCAATTTTGGCGCCAACTCGTGAGTCTCGGTTCATCATTATCGACGGTATCTACTTACACTGCCTCGCGGGACGCCCAGAACGACCTTCGTGAGTTATTTCTGATTCCATCGCAACTGAAAAGACGAGGCTGACAGCGAACGCCACCGCAGTGTTACCCGGCGGAAGTCTTCCCCACGAAATACCGTGCCTTTGCACATGGTATCTCCGCGGCGTGTGGGAAAGCTGGCGCTATCATCTCCGCACTCGTATTCAACACCCTCACGTCCTCCATCGGCACGGACAACGTCCTCTGGAGTAAGTCCTTTGTACCATTCCGCTGCGGTCTCACGACGGCCAATGCGTCGTCCGCGTGTGTGGTGATGTTGAGATGCTCACATGCTGTTTGTTCCACAGTCTTCTTCGCATGTTCGATCCTCGGTGCTGGTGAGTGATCGGTCCCTATCCGTGGATCCCCCACAATTGATGGGCTGCGCACATAGGGTTTACGCTCCTGCTCCCCGAGGTGGCAGGACGCGATCCAGACGAGGTGCTCGCTGAGGAGCTCGCAGAGAAACGTGGGGCTAGGAACGCATGAGCGTCCTATTGCCCTCGCCTTTCCGCCCAAAGTCCACCGCTCACGTTGGCGCGCCTAAACTCCAGAAATCGTAAAATACACCACGTTCCACCCCCCTGTACGCCTTTAAGACGCGACCAAATATATCTATTGGATGCACGTTCGTCTGGATTAGGTGGTTCATTGATCCCCGTGGGCGTTCCGCGATTCAGATATCGTGACGTGGCGTGATCGACGTCCATGTCAACTATCTACATCAACTGAGAGACGCGACACGTCGCCCTCGAACGTGCGTCGGAAGGAGCCAGGCACGTGTGACCGAGACGCCGCCTCGATGCCGCATATGGTGAACGTTGTGCTGGAAGGCAACGACGTCGAATGTCTGAGCGAAACGAGATCAGCAGGACTGCAAGTATGATCGCGAAGAGCGACGCGTCGACGAGAGAGGCTCCACAGTGTTTGTGGTTTACGTTGGTGGGTAACCGCATGCGGTCGACCGCGCGGCGATTCCCGAATCACAACTGGCTGCGACGACCCCATATCTCGTGAACTCTCGCACGAGTAAGAATACGACCGGCCATCACACATACGACGTGATCGAGGTGGAAACAGGGTTTCGTCTGGACGTCAATATGGAGTCCGACCCGCAAGGCATGCGAATTGTGATGATGGGAGGAACCGGACGACAGCACCACGCGGACTCAAGTACTCACGAGCGAGCATGACAGAATTGGATATTGAATTTCGATATGACTACTGTCGTAGTGCTGCGACACCGGCCAAGGATGCCTTGCTTATATTCGATGCAGCACCGATTTTCAGCGGAGTTCTTATCAGACTTGGTGTCAAAACTGGTAGTCTGCGTGCTTTCTTTACAGCTTCAAGTTGGTTTACTTACTGTCAGGTTCTTGCATTGTTGCTGTTTATCACGCAGTGCTGAAATCCAGGTCTACTCATTGTCTCACAGGGAAGAATACAAAGCAGCTCGAGTGATACAACATGTATAGATTGATAAAGCGCTACAAACTAGGGTAAACGAACAAGTTCGGCGGTGAATTGGATTACCCCATCATGTAGGTTCTAGCGCTTGTCTTGGCGATGATGGAAATAAAGGAGGGTGGAAACACATGGCTTAGATGAATATATGTGTGGATAGGTATGGAAGATAGATCATGTAGGAGCATGGAGAGGCGTCGCAGAAGGCAAGATGGATGAACAAGACGGGCAGGATGAACATCATCGACAAGTGTGCAAGAATGAGGTATCGCAAGAACGGAAAAAAAGAGAAAGAGGTGTATATACAAGAAGCTAATGAATGAAGCACAGAAGGATGGAGGGGAAAGTATTCGCCAAGATTGGTAATTCCAACAAGTCTATGCGCTTCGAAGAGGTCCAACAGCCCGACGCGCAGGCTCATCCCGTTCAGCAAAGACGGCTCCAGCTCGGAGGCCCTCTCTGGAAGCTAGGCGGGATTTAGCCGTGGTCTCTCTGCGCTCGCGCTCCTCACGAGCACGTCGCAGTTCCTGGTCGTCCTTGGAAGGGAAGGTTGCCGACTCGGCACTTTCTGCATGAGAGGGTTTCTTGTGAGACTCAGTCCCACTACCTTGATCGCCTTCCGAACTTTCGTCGCGATCACTCTTTGAGCGTTGAACTTTGGCACGTTTGAGAGCTTCGGTAGAGTCGCTCTCGCGACTGCGATCCCGAGGCTTTCGCTTTCCAACCGAAAACAGCCTCTTTGGCGGACAGGCTTCGGTAGCTTCGAAGTCAGGATGGTCGACAGGCAGTTTAGAAGCCGCAACGACCTCGGGCGCAAGACCATACAGGGGGTTGTGGAAGGTCGCCTTCTGCCCACGGCTAGAAGATTGTCGAGTGAAAAATGGTCATACATACACATACGTGCCGCACTCACAATACATATGTAATCGTTGGTTTCTCCTCGAACGAGGGAGTAGGCGTTGATTCCTGTACCCGGGCTTCGCCGATGACCCCCTCTTCTTCGTCGCTGCTGTCCCATTCCGAACCCAACTTGGCCTTGTCACTCGACTCAACAAGGAAAGGGTTGTTCGGCGAATCGCGCTCTGGCCAAATTTTGGTGGCCTTGGACTTCGTGAGAGTTTTGAACCCGGTGGCAACCGAGGGAGACGGAGCCCGAAGCAATAGCTTTCGTGGCGGAGTAACAGGAACAGCCGAGACTGTCAAAGACTCCTCGCATTCTACGGAGGCAGCGCGTGCGGGCTGGATCACTGGCTGTCTCCTCGACGGTGGCGGCGATACGGGGGCTTTGACGCGGTAGCGCAACATTGCAGGCGACGGCGAGCACTCCTCCGTTTCGTCCGCCTGCGGGGCTCTCTTTTCTTGTTTGTTACCGCACGACGGCCCCCCGCGTCCCGTCCAAAACGCGTTCTCATCCTCCTCGTCTTCGTCGTGACCGGGGAGCACCCCGAGTGTACGACGTTTTTTACGATCTGGGCTTTCGTCTTCCGAGAGGTCGTCGTCGTCACTCGGATTCTTGCTGCCATGAGCCATCTTGACGCGCTTGATGCGTTTGGTACAGCTTCCGCCGAGGTCATCGTCTAGTTCCGAGGCGCTGCCGCCGTCGTCGGAATCATGGTGAGACACGGATGAGCGCGCGCGAGATCGTGAACGTTTGTGACGAGTTCGTGGAGGGGTCGGGAGCGACGCAACAGAGGCAGAACGTTTGAGTGGGCGCGAACGTTCATGTGGGTCGCGAAGCGCATTGGACG
>JBBPUA010000794.1:0-12316 GCA_038094355.1 Afroboletus lepidellus | reverse complement strand
CACGTTGAACCCGCACCTGGACCACTGCTTTGACCTCTATGGCTGAGACGGTGCGTCTATAAATGTGCCCAGATGGCGCAAAGTTACATATCAATAATCTCCTCTTCTATCCTTTTCTTTCAGCTTCTGGAAAGCTACGTTACCTTCAAAAAGCCTACCAATGGCAGTCGTTCCATCCAGTGCGTCGAGTTCTAATGACTGGGAGGAAATTTCGCGAGCTCTCCGTCGTCGATCTGTGCCGGTCGCGAACCTGTTAAGGACTTCGAAGAAAAAACCAAACACCTGTGCTGCACTTTATGCAACAGGCATTGGATGTACTGAGCCACTTCCGCCAGTGGAAGGCGCCAGATGGTGCTCCCGTCACAACGAAGTAAGTAGGCACCCGTCCAGTGTGATCCTGTGCCCTAACGAAACCCTCTGTCCGCGACCATAGGAGCGACGCAAATTATACTTGCATTACAAGTCACACGAGGCACTCCTCAGTAAATTCTGTGACATCCCGGAGTGCCAAGACGACGCAGTAATCATGGCATGTGACAGTTTATCTCTTCTTCGGTCATGGAGTGAACACCTTCGGAACAAGCGCAATCTGCTCGCTAGGTGCGTCCTGAATGGATGGGCTCCTCTGGTTACTCATCTCCTTACAGATGTATCCTGGCGCGACATGATTTTACTCGAAGGTTCTTTGGGTACGTGTTATGGACCGTCCTCGTTGATGGCGAATTCTAACTTGAATGCGAACAACTTGGTATGACTGGAACAGTGAAGACATGGTGAGTACTTCGTCACGTTACAGTTCGACCTGGAGTGGAACTAACCTCTCGGCACAGGATCTCGGTCACAAGACCTATTGGGAAGGTCTAGTGCAGAAGAGGGACGCGGTGGACCGACTTCTAACACAGATAGAGACGCGCGGATATCAACTCATCCTCAGGGACAGGGACGCCCTATGGGTTCTACAGCAAGAAGTACACCAGCACGGGGATTGTCCTGGTGACTTGGATCTCCCCCCTAATAGTGACGCGCTGATCCACACTATGGAAAGTGTCGTCGGTGCCACTGATGACTTGGAGGATCCCCTAGAAGTAGCGCTACGCGTGAAGGTAGCCGTGTTTAAAGAGAAGATCAGGATCTACCTCGCCTGGTTTTGCACTTGTTCAACCTCGCGGTTTCACGACGAACGACTGGAGGTCATTCATGCATACGTCCGCCGGGCAGTTTACCAAGATGCTTCTCTCATGTTCCTCTCGCATAGCTATGACAGTGTCATGGCCTTGTTCAGCGACAAGAATCTTGATCTTCCTACAGTAGAGAAGCTTTGGCGTGCCATCAACGCATTGTGTATACACGGTATTCAATCTGCCGTCGACGACGTAGTGCGGTCAACGGATGGTGACCACGTAGTCATACTCGGCGGAAAGGTCTTTAAAACCGTCAGCGGCGAACGATGGCCTTTGCATGCATGGGGTCATATGATGGCCATCCGTCAATGTTATTCCTGTCTTCGTCGGACTTGTGAAACGGTATGCTACATTCGTTCCTTCCTGAATCAACACCACTTACCATCGTGACATAGATCGATCAGGTCATCGACCTCACCCGATACGCTTTGTTGACGCGGGCGCCACTGTCCCAAACGGACCTCAAGTTCAACTTTAGCATCGATGGCTGCAGAGAACTGGTCTTGGCCGGTTTTATTACGAACAACATTCCGTTCGCCCCTGCTCGTCGCTCGGTCGCCTATAAAGAATCTGGACCTAACGAGGCTTTGTTCGAAGAGACCAGGAGCAACATCTGCTTGTATGCTGGCCTATCTCTGAGCGACCCGATGGCGCAGGCGTTCGTCAACTGCTGTCTTCGCCACCCGGACTTCATAGTGATGGTCCGCAAAGGAGACGCGCGCGTTATCCGCTCCTCGCCGACCGTGTGGACGTCTCGCAAGCGATATGCCGACACGAGTTCGGTGCTCGATTCCGCGCCTTGGGAGGACGTCGTCAGTCTTTCGCAGCTGGCTCTCGAAGAAGCCAAACCGTCCGGATGGGGCGAGCTGAAGATCGCCGAATGTATGCAGATCATCATCGTCGACGCTAGCGAGGGCACGATGAGCGACTTTGTCCAGAAGCTCGTCCAGCTCTGGTGTCAAGTATACAACGTCGGCGACAAGAGCCAATTGTACGACGCGCTCAAAGGACCATACGATGCCACGGGCGAGCTAGAGCCGTTCCAAAAAGTGACGCCCGAGCTCGCTCTCGATTATTACCATACCTTGTGGGGGTGCAAGCCATCCCCTACGCTGGCCGAGGATCCGGAGTCTTTTCGGTTCTAATTTTTTTGGTTCATTGTCTTTTTTGGACATTCACACATTCCCTTGAACCTAATGCGTTTAATTGCTCCCCATCGACACATTCCTTTCAACCCATAGAATGCCCCTCATCAGTCCTTTTACCGTATATCCGATAATTTCATGAACACTATCAGTGGAATGCATCATCATGGCTGTCACTGATGGTAAGTCATCGCGACATTGGAACAAACGTAAAAGTACAGCACTCGGATGTATGTCATATTGTCGACCAATCTACCAACCTTTGCTCTAACAGAGAAGTGGATACAAGAGCGCAGGCACAGCACAGAGCTATATTAATCTGGAACAAATGTATGTAACAAAAAGCAATGCCTCAGATACCATGCACATTGTACACCGCCAGCGCGAACCGGCGCGCAACTACATAGCAAATATATACAAGTACATCTAGTTGTCCCTAATTAGAAATTCTCTGTGGAACAACGTCGCGAAGGAAAACTCATTAGGGACGGCGCGTCGAAATTACAGTAAACAGGCATACCTTTTCCGAAGAAAAACCTTGTTCCGCCTGCGGCAGTATTCGAGTATTTGTTACACATTTGATGTAGTTGCTTGGACAACACAGGGGGTCCACAAAAGAACTGCACATATGGGGTTAAGCGAAACAACCTGCTGCGGACGGAAATGTGTACGTACCACTCCGACGTCCGTCTCGGGATGCTTGTCAACCAGAGACATAAATACTTTGTCCCAGTTAGGTCGTCCGAAATGAGTAGGGGCACGCAATGATGTGATCGCGTCTTTCTCTGCGCCAACGTCTTGAACCTAACACCGCAGCACGTGGACGGGTCACAAGGTTAGCCGTTTGGGCGAAAGCAACGGAAGCGAAAAACGCACAATAATGTTATTTACGTCATCTTCTTTGATTTTAGCGGTGAGATAGATATTGATCTCAATGCGATTCTGAGTATCTTGATCCTCGATGGCTTGCAGGAGGGAATGGAACCATTCTGCGCTGCCAAAGTCACGGATGACCCAGGTAAAGTATACTTTAGAGAGGCGTGTCGGCTTCGAGTTGTTCATACTGTTCATACGATACCAGATAGACTTTAATATGCTGCGATAAAGTTTGCATCATCCGCAGCCTTTCATAACAATCGGAACTTACGAAGCAAATGGCGTGACACCAATACCAGCGCCCACGAGCAGAACGGTCTCGTAATTCAAAAAGTCCTCGGAGGCACTGCCAAACGGACCATCGACCATGACACGTGGAAGTGCCCGGTTCAGGGGTGGGTTCGTGTTGGTGCCAACCACCATACCACCGGTGGCGTTAACTTCTTTTTCCTTCTTGGAATCAAAATCGCAACCGAGGGCCTTGGCAAGTGCCGTGGTGAAGTCGCCGACGACGCGAATATGAACCGAGATATAATCCTCCTCCGGCGCACTACAAGGACGTTAGAAGAATCCGCGAGACGTTTGCGAGGAACCACATACCTAGTAAGAGTAAAAGGATGCCATTGGAAATACGAGATTTCTGGGCAAGAAATGAAAATGTATTGTCCTGCTCGAGTCGTCGTCTTCTCCTTCTTGATCTGGATCTCAACCACCTTCGAAGGGTGCTGGATGACTTTGGAGATGTATGTCTTATGACGAGATCGAATTTCACGCAAGACGCGCTCGAAGGTCCAAATGACACCACCAACAAGCCAATACCGCTGTATATGGTTTGTAAGTTTGCGAGGTGGAGCAGACAATGGGCTTACCCAGAAAACGCCGATGGAATTGAATGAACAGAAGGGTTGCCTGTCAGGCTTGATCATGCACCACATCCCGTGGAACTGCCATGCGAGGAAGAAGACGAGGAAGAGGTGGTGAGTGTACCAGAATCTCTCAAAGTTGGCACGTCGGCGCTTCTCCATGGCGAACCAAACCATAATCCCAAGGCAAGCGGTCATAATCCAACCAGTGGCACCAGGACCTGTGGCGAAATTTGCTCGCAAAAAGACGAGGACGCGTTGACCGGTAGTCTTGGCATTAGGGTCGAGCATGGCGAGCTCTTGGAAATTGCGCATGTGAGCCGCGATATGGATGACAGTGAATACGACCATCGACCATGCTGTCGCTTTGTGAAAAGTAATGTTCTTGTCGAAAGGAATGAACTGATTCAATGGTGTGCGACGGAGCAGGGAGATGAAGTTACGACAGACGGGCAAGAGGATGAAGATGACATCGGTGTGAAGCACGAGAGCGGCAGAACGAGCGATGGCTACAAAAAAGGTTTTACTGAGTTTCAGCTCATGTTGAGGAGGAAGGAACACTGACGATAAGTAATGCCAAATGTTGCACGAGCGGTGGTAAGGCCGTCGCTCAGTTGGTAGTTCAAAAAGCCGAAGACGATGACGAGAAAGTGGAAGAAAATCCAGGCGAAGAAGAAGAGTCGCTTCCCTCCTTCATTGATCATCCAGAGGTCAAATTTTTCTTTCAGCGAGGCCGGTTTCTGTGGGCGCTTTGGGACGCTTCCGTTGAGCCATGTCTGCTGGATACCTTGTAGCCTGTCCCGCTCTGACTTGTTTCGGTGAAGGGGTGCACCAATAGACGCGCCGACATGATCATAGTCGGCCTTGGAGTCGACGAAGGGGTTCTGGTCGACAAAAGGATTGCGGTCTCGGAAGTCAAAGCCGGAGAAGCGCTTGAGTGGCATGATGAGGTCGCAGGCACGTCCAGCGATGGCCAGAAGTGATGATCAGGACCTGCCCGGGAGAAAGAGGGAGCCGAAAGAAGAAGGGAGCTGAGAGAAGGTGGTTGCCGCCCGCTTTTTATCAGACAATGAGTCTCCTTGCCAGCGCGGCCTATCACATGGTAAAATTTCCCATCCCACCGTATCCGTGTCGTAACCCGGTCGTAAGGGCTAACATCAATCTACGGAATCAGTGTACTGGATGGGAGATGCGAACAAGGAGACGCCCCATGTACACAGCTACATGGCGGTCAGATCAACGTAGTTGCCAATGTCATGATGCGCCTCTACCGCGACAGGAACTCAGAGTCATCCCACCCTTGCAAAACCACTCCACCCGCCGCAACAACCAAGGTGATTTTGGTCCGCTCAGATCGACGATGCATCAAATGGGTTCCAGCACCCCGCACATCATGATCATATAGCCCAATTGGATCCCCATTTATTCTCGGCGCTTCCAACGTGAGATCAGACCACGAGGACCACGAAAGTTCCCTGCACGATTCCTGGCAACGAACGCTCATCGTGTCCAACGACTCTCACCCAACCATCAGCGTTCAACATAGGAATGGGACCTGAACCCGATTTTCGGACTGGCAAACATCTCCTTTTCTGATGTCTGATGATTCGATGATTCAGCGGCATCCGAAATTCGAATGGAGGCTCAATCAACATGTCAAAAGATAGGATCGCTTCTAGCCATTAATTTATCCTGCTGTCAGCTCAAGCTGTTCCCGTCGCATTGCAAGGGGCTATGAAGCAACTCCAAGACTTTAGAAGCCATCTTGCGCAGACTTCAAATGCTTACCTGGCAGTCCGACCTCATTAACGACATTCTGGCAGACATACTCTGGTAATTGGTTGGTTGGGGGTGTCACGTCGAAGTCTACAAACATCATGTTGGGGCATGGCGCTGCAGGACTGCATGTCAAATTAACAACTTGATGGAAGTGGACTTAAACACTAGATAGCTTAAGAGAGAAGATGATAGCTCACGGTTATTGTTAACGGCGGTGCCTGAAACGTTGATGAAGCTGAGGTTACTGAACTGAAATTTAGAAGGTGCATCCCCACTGCAGGGCCGAGAGTAAAAACGAAATTCAACTAATTGTCGGGGAAAGGGTGACGCACGGCCTGGCTCCGTGAATTTGATACAAATGGATGGGTATCTTGACCTTGTTAACCATCAAGTTGCGCACGACAACATTGCGGACATAACCTAGTCGACGCATATCAGCTGATTACGACCTCAAGGATGCTACCCACACAACAGCACCTCGACCTCCGCCTCCTCCGGTAGGAGGGATTCCATTGACAGTGCCGTCCCAAGACTTAAAATACACCTAGTTTCATTGTCAGTAAAAGAACAACAACGGTTTTGCGACTTCGTGTGCGCACGCCGTTAACCATATTGGGTTCAACCGTTTGATCAAGGCGAATGACCTAAGTATTGTACAAAGGAATAAGAGTTGTTTCAGATTCCACACAATAGCATAAATGGGATCAGCGAAACGAACGCACGTTCAAGTCTTCTAACAATACGTTCTCCACCTCCTCGTGCTAGTTGGGGCGAGTTCGCCGTCGGTTGTAATATCCTTGAGCATGCGGCGAGGAAATTCACACACCAAATCGATATACTGTCCAAGGGATCCGAACGCGATACCATTGCCCCCACGACAAGTGATATTACGCGCCAGCACATTGGTAGTGTTCTACGAAAAAGCTGCTGGTGAAACAGAGCGCACACTAAAGTCGTAGAGATACCTACTCCTCTGAAAGAGAGACAATCATCACCCGAGGTCACCTAAAGGAAATAAGTCGATGTGAAACTCGACAATGCGACAGTGACACACGTCCCAGTTCAAAAATTTAACTCCGTTGGAACGGTATGTATCAATCCCTATTCACGGCACCGAGGTTATGGAATAATTAGAACCGAAAAGGCAGCGCACCGTCTGTGTTCGGCACGACACTGCGGACACAGGGATGCTTAGCATCATCGCAGCTTCGTGAAGGCAATGCAACATACTTTCGTCCGAAGAATTGTGGATTGGTATTTGTAGCATTGCACAGCATGCCATCGTACACAACGTCCGTTGACTCGGCCACCGTATTGCACCAGAAAGGAGGGGATTCAATGCGGAAATTATGCGACCGCGACAGACTTGATAAAGTGTCAATGAGAGGGGCCGACCGTCACCATCAAGTCGGGGAACCGTCGTAAAGTAATCCCACCACGGCTAGTTGAGGATATCAGCACGTCACCGTATTCAAAAGAGAGTGAAATACCTGGCCGTTGCCTCGAATACCGCCCTTGTTGAAGGCATCGATTACAAAGTCGTTCCCGGAGACAACAAACCAAGAGGCCTGGTCTTGAATGAAAACGACCCTGTACGTGTTTTTCGGGTTCAGCCAATACTGAACGTCAGGGTGAAACTATGATGGAAAGTTAATAGTCTAATTCGCATTCGCGTTTGCGTACGCTTAGATAACCTTGGAGCTCGACGCGGGAGGAGGAGAGGTTCCAAGTCATCTTCCGGGTGATGTTATAATCTCCAGAGTTGAAAATGGTGAGGCCACCCTTGCCACACCGGGTGATAGCAGCCATTACCTAGCCAGTGGTGAGCGTAGTCAATGGGTCAAATCGCTCTATGTACGCACCTGGTCGGTGTCGTCATGCCCATCTCCAAGCGGAGACAGCGTACAGATGCAGGTCCAAGTTGCAGAAGCGGAGGTCCTCAACACGAGACTAGAGATCAGTCCGAGAACGTAAGGAAAATATGTGCACAAAGGGAGTTCGAATGCGGTTCAGCCTTATTGCTAGTCTGTAGGCGCTGGGTGCGATTATGTACATATCAGGGGTTGTAGAGAACAGAAGCAAAGGATGCATGTCGAGCCTCAGCCTCAGACGAGGTTACAGTGAGTCCAACGGGCGGTGCTGGCCGCTTTTTACATAAGAAGAGTAAAATCCCTCTGCTGCAGTGTCCACCGTGATTTAGTGACGAGGTTCAATGATGGAGCTGCTTCTCACCGATGTGAATCCTCAGCCTGCCAGGGTAATCAATCCTGAATCCTGATGTCATTTACTAGGTAGTGTGTGAGGGAGTCAAGTCCGACATTTGCTGCGATAATGAGCGGTGCCGATTCGAAACCCAGTTACCTCGTCAATCGGTGCAACAACTTCCATCTGTCCGCGAATCACGGCCCAGTGGCTACTACGTGCTTGCATAGAGACTACGTGCTGCCATGGCTTCTGAGTCTCCGGATAGCCCCATCATACATGGGGCCGCTCATTACACACAAAGGGAATTCAGCGGTGAGCACTGAGTGTGGTTATATACACGTTGTGAGGTCGTTGACTTAGAGAAGCAGGACCGAAGAGGGTCAAGAGTGCAACGTGCAACAGTCGATACCAGTGATTACATAAGATTGATGCTAAACTGCGAGGCCAAGTGCGAAATCATAAATACTAGTGAGTACTTTCGAAGTACAACCCAGCATCAACACAGCCTTCGTAGAATGAAAGCCTGAACTTGATGGTAATTGTTGGAGAGCCAGACATGTCTCACATTCAAGCATTCGCTGTGGGAACTGGCTCTGCACCTGCTATTTCCTTTGGCTCCAAGCCCAAGCCCGCGACATGGTCTGCCCGTGTATAGTTCTGGCGCCATATAATCGATGAATGTACGTTAATGCAGTGCTTGGATTCATTGCCGCCTCGGACAAACGAGCGCACGTTGAGGTTTGCGAGGAGTGTATTACAATACACCGTGCAGAGCGGGAAATATAGGGCTGTGCACAGAAGTTCGGCTGGATAGACAACAAGCTACATTCAAGTGAAGATGGGAGGATGAGAGTCAGGAAGGCTTGCATGGGCAACAAGTCAATCGTACCAAGATGACAGCGAGAAAGGCAAAGAGTGCTGATGAGAGTCCAGTGTTGACCGAGATGAAAATCAATCGGAGAAGAATTTTGTCCGTGCTGGATGACAAACGCGTCTAACGTATGCCACATGGAGGATCGAAGGTTGGAACCTACTCTGCAGACCCTGTTCGGCCCATGGCGAGAAGTGTGCACAATGAGACCGTGATCGTAATGTCGACCGCCGCCGCGATCCCGTTGAGTGCATTGGCCGCTTTCTAGACGCGTTCGTCAGACGAATGCAAACCTGAAGCTGGCGTGTATCGTACGGTGAGCAGGGGTCCATAAACAGCGGAAATGCTCGTTTGAAACGCTATTGCCACGACCGTGTAAACTGCGTAATAATGTGAGCTGTGCCCCGTGGCAGACGTACGCCATGCTCACATGCACCCAAAACTGCGATTTCATTTCAGTGGGCGGGATGCACCAAGTTGAGTGCACTCACCCAGTTGCGCTACTACGAACGGCATTATAATTGCCGGAAATAGCCATCTGAATCGACTCCTTATCACTGAAGGAAAGTATGAGTGGACATAAGTCAAGAAGCACATCGACCGCACGGAACAAGACCCGATATACGAAAAACGATTGGACAGTGGACGAAACTACCGACTGGTCGGGTAACATGAGACTTCGATCGAGTAGAAGAAGTGTCGGCGCTCACGGTGACTACTACGGAAACGACTAATGGGCTGCGCTGGCTGTCAGCACCCCCCTCATCCTCGAGAAGACAACCTGCCCCACTTACGCATGGGTGTACGCGAGGAATTTGCCATCCCCAAAGTGCACGACGAAGTACTGCCACACTAATGGAACAGCATCAGAGCCAACATACCAGACGTGGAGAGTCTCACCGCCGGCAGATATAAGTACTGTATGTAAGGTGTCTAAAATGAACACCCAAGCCACCTGAAAATTTGAGAAGTGCGTCGTCGATCGAAAAGTGGGGGCTTACCAATGACCTGAGTATTATGCTGTCCTTTGTGTGACTGATCTCCATGAGTACACCAGAAACGTCATGAGCGTCTGAACTGACCGCTCGTAGTAAAGAAAACTACATGCCAGGATGGGAAAATGAATGAAAGCGATGCTGTAGAAGGCAAGGGTCACATACGTCTGTAAAATACTGATACCATAAAGGACCAGTGCAGCAAAAACTCCAGCAAGAGTGGATCCCCAGGCAGTGTTGCTGAGGTTGACCCCTGGTATTCCACCTCCATCGGTGACCATAGATACAAGAGGGGACAACTTGAAGGGAGGGTGGAGAGAAATGATAACCACCTAGTTGCATGCACAAACTTTACGGGTTTCAAAGGAATCAATCACCGTTCCTCAGTGCATAGAAAAGACACGCTGATATCATGCTCAGGCTGTGGGTGTTGTAAGGGCTTTACTTGATTAGATGACAGCGCCTCTGATCAAAGTTTGATTGGCTGGCCAAGCCAATCAACTTGAAAGCACTGTGACCGTACCTGATGCAGCCTGTACAGTGCTGTATAGGCGCGCGGCGCAGACCTAGAAGTTGCACTGAGTCTCAGACCTTGTGAAAGAATTGTCAAACAGCACGGATCTGTATAAGTCTGCATCAATGAGGGCATCATACTGTGGTTTAGCAATGGGGTTTAACAACAGCCGCTTCTCACCGATGTGAACCCTCGACCTAGGGTGATCCGAGATTGGACCGATGTTATAATAGGTAGTGTGTGCAAATCAAGTCACGTCCGACATTTTGCTGTGACGATGAGTTCGAAACCCAGCTTGTCTTTCCTCGACCTCGTCAATCGGTGCGACAATTTCCATCTGTCCGCCAACCACGGCACAACGGACCCTACTACTTGCTCACACAGAAACTACGTGGTGCCATGGTCGCTTTCCCAGTCTCCAGGCAGCCCCATCATCGGCCTGCTGAAGCCAGAAATAATAGACATCCTACAACAAGAACCAGAGGGCACCTTCGTCATCCCTGAACGAGTGACGCCAGGATCGAGATACCGCATCAGTTTTCATCCATTGGTCGATACCCCCTCCAAGCGGACAGACGTCATCAAGACGCTCTGCAAACGATGGCGTGACAGCGGCACCATCTTCCAAAACACAATCGGGCCGAAGAAATGGAGAAATGAAATGTATCCGGTGTATGCCAACCCGTTCGGAGCCCACCTCCCTGACATTAGTAACTACCTCTTCGAGATGGAGCGCTCCGCCTGTGCACTATTCGGGGTGGCCACGTACGGCGTACATATGACGATCTATCACGAAGATGCGGAAGGGGGCAATCTACGGATCTGGACTCCGACACGGTCTCGAAAGAAACAGACGTATGTTCCGTTTGATTATCCTTGGTACCGCTTAACGTACGCGTGCTGTCGTGCAGGTGGCCAGGCTACTTGGACAATAGCGTTGCGGGCGGAATACCCAGCGGAATGGCCACCTTTGAGGCCCTTGTCAAAGAATCAATGGAGGAGGCAAGCATTGAGGAAGATATCATCAGGAAACATGCGAAATGTGCAGGTTCGATCAGTTATTATTTCCAGTGAGTACTACGCGACATTTTGTGTGCATATCTTAGATTCGTTCAGTTCACTGAACTGCGCCCAGAACCACCGAAGGACGGCTACAACCAGAGATCCAGTAAGGTCATAGTTACTTGGGTCGATTGTTTGCTCACAAGGACTGGGGAAGATACGTGTATGATCTCAAGGTCCCGCATGATGTTGATCCAACTCCCTTCCAACCGAAACCGTTGGATGGCGAAGTGGAATCTTTTGATGTAAGTCTGCGCCTATGCAAATCTCGATATGAACCAATTTATCCATATCATCATGAGCTAGTTATTGCCAATAGACGAGGTCGTTGCAAAAATGAAACAAGGCTTGTTCAAAGCCAACTGCGCCATGGGTAGGTCACGATCCTCTTTATCCACTGCATTTTAAATTTTTCGTGCAGTTTTGGTCGATTTCCTTGTCCGCCGAGGGTATATTACCCCGGACAACGAACCTGACTTCATGGAGATTGTCACAAGGATGCACACCAGGTTTGAATTCGAGAGATGGTAATTGGCAAACACCCCTGGACCCATTGACGAAATAGTTGCCGGTGCTAGACGCGAAGGGAGGTTACCTGGAGAGTAGAATAAAGTTTTCATCCCTTTGTTGCATACGATGTCTGTGAGACACGATAGGAGCTCATGCATTGCTAACCTTCTGGACGTCAAGAGAAAGCTCGGGGGTATTATGCCACCAGTCTGCAGCAGATTAGTCAAGGGAGGCCAAAAATAAGTTCCCCGTTTTGTGGATTCCCGTATCTTATGTACTCCACAGACAATAAGAGAAAGGAAAGAAGAATGCGAG
>JBBPUA010000793.1:0-12317 GCA_038094355.1 Afroboletus lepidellus | reverse complement strand
CTACCACGCCACCCTATCCCGATGGCTGAGGCTTTCTGCGTTCGCAACGGCCTCGCTTGGTTCACCGTTCAGATGGTCGATAATAACGCGTCTCCTCTTTGATCGGCCTCATGGTGAGGGCCCGTCGACATGGCTATTGGAAGGACCAAGGAGTAACGATTCGGCCCTTCGGGAGGTGTGGAGCCTTGTAATATCGAAGCTGCTTGCGACAGCGTTGTGTCGATAGGAGGTTGCCGTGGGAGGACTAATATTGATGTTGGCACCACCGCTCAACCAATTTCCGGGTCCCGAGACATTCGCAAGAACGCATGAGCATGTCGCTTCTTTTTGGCGTTCCCGGATTTTATGGTCGCTGAAGTACAGCGTATGATGCCTGGAGCTATTCATTACTTGGTTCAGTATTCCTTCGCGACGCAGAGCTGCTCATACTCGTTCCTTCAACGCTCACTAGGATTTAGTAGCATACCCTTGCAAAGCAGAAATGTCGAGATTCAAGAATCCGCTTTCCTCGGTTCCTACCAAGGAATCTCGATCAAGGGAGTGATGCCGCTTCCTTATCTCCGTGTGGCCTTGGCAACGTCTTTACCACGATGGTGAAGGAGGTGCCGCGGTGTAGGCCTTCTTGCACAATATTCATATGAGTTGATAAGCGAACCACCGGCGGGTCAAAGGGCGGCTACGTACCTGGCTTCAGAAAGAAGCTGATTAGGCACGTAATGCTGCTGAACGTCCGACCTTGATCTCGCAACATGATGACCGTATGATTCAGTAGTCCGACAACAGTATCACGTCACCAATATTTGCATGCAACCACCGGAGCAGGCTTGATAAATACATGCGCCAATCTACGTTTCCAAGGTAGCATTATCTGCTGGCTCCCCAAGCTTCGATAAAAAAAAGTCGACGCTCACCACACCATATCCGGTCCGTAATCTTCATACGCTCCCATACTATGTCTGTCTAATCATTGCTGACCTCCCTGAGTACATGTATGACCGTCGCAAGAAGTTACCCAGTATGAGCACAGCGGGAGAAGGAACACCTAGGGTGATTTCCAGCTCCATTGTTCAGCACGGTGATCAAAAACAGCCACGAGGCGTCGGCCTCATCGGTAACGCGACGAAATGTCTGATCCCAAACCACACTCGCCTCACCAATAACCGGCGTGGGTGGAGCATGGAGTTCAGATACTCTCAGAATGACGGGTGTTCGATCCAAAGATGGTACAAGGTGCCTGACTCACTGTGCAAATGCACATTACCAGTGAAAACATCGATAGAATTGCAGCGAAGAAAAATCTACAGACTAAACCAGTGAGTAAGGGACACAAGAACCGAAACAAAGACATACTAAACGACGCCCAAGAACTCAAGAAAACCCTCGTAACCGCGAGCCTCCGATCGAGTACCCCCTGGGAGCCCTCCGCTCCAACCGCTGTTCTGACTGTGTCCGTACGGCACTCGCGGGAACATTCTCTACCTCGACAAGCTCCTTTACTTTGAGTATCTTTCCTGCGGCCTCGGGCGTGTGCTCGTGATAGACCGTTTGCATGCGTCTGTGCAGGCCGAGCGCGGTCAAGGTCTCCTTCTTGCGGTCCCCGAGAGCGATCGCAGAACGCCGAAGGGTGATTTTGAAGTGGGTATTTGGTTCGGCTGCATAGGAGCGAGAGAGAGCCTTTTGGATACGGGGAGACACGAGACGGAACATGGTGGTGCAAAAGGCGGGTGTGATGACATAAGCATATAGGACCTCGTCATGGTCAGGTTCAAAGTGAGTCCGGCACGACTCCTCTGCATTCGCTCACAAGCCTAGAATCGATGGCTCCTCGTAGAATTCATATTCGTGTCGGACGATAAGCCGACTCCATTTGACGGCAAACATGTCTATGCTGCCTTGCGACAGAGCATCATCTCGAATTTCGGCGACACGGGGTGGGGCGCGGTGGGGGGCGCCATGACGGGCAAGTAAGCCGGTTTTTGTAGTGCATGTGTCTGACCTATGCAAGACAGTCAAGTATTTCTCTCCGACGACACATCTCTGCATCATCCGCGTGGCGCGTGACCAACACAACCTCGCGTGGGGCGCCGTGACCCTCCTCACATCCATCAACGGCACGCGCGTTATCCCCAACGTCGTGCATGTTTCAGGTCCGTCTTGTCTAGCTAGAGGAGTATTGAAAGTGACGACGTCCGACAGGAACGATCAAACACGTTCAGCTAGCTGCTATCACGCACAACAGGCAGGTCGTTGCACGCTTTAGGGCGATTGCGAAGACGTCAGGTGAGCATATCCACATTATCATGGCGTCCAAAAACGTTGAATATGTCGCGCAGAACAATACCACGTGCAGGATTCTTACGAGGCATATCTGACTCAAAGTACGCGAGAGATCGAGGCGCTACAGGAGTAGTCAGGGTGGCTTTGTTCACGAATTGACTGCTTACATCTGAAAAAGGTGGCCATCGTTAGGCTGGCGAACGATACACTGCTGGTCGTTTATCTGACAGTACATAGTTGCGAAAGCACGGACGGACCCAAGTTACCTTTCCAAAGCAGGTGTTGTACCAAACTTGTGATTCGTAGTCTCCGGCAATAGTTTCCCACTCTGCATCCACTTCTAGACGATGAAACGTGACCCGACAGGGAATGGCCAGTTTCAATCTCCGCCATGTCGGCTGCGGCTCAAACGGCGCGAAGCTCCGGGAGTTACCGGATTTCAGGCGCCGACACAATGTCAACCATCCGCCCGGAATCCTCGATTTACTGCGTTTCTCGCAACACTACAGAAATGACCGACCTCTGCCCCGTATACGCTCCCTTCTTTGGTGCCATGGTAAGGTGCTCTAGTCCTTGTCAGAGCCGATATTGAGACAAGCAAAAGGGCTGCACCTCTGCGATTGTGTTCACTTGTAAGAGTCATCGGCCCTGTCAATAGCAAGTCACTTATTTTCCTCGCTTCTCGATGCAGGCATTGGTGCCAGGTTCGTATGCGATTGCCATGAAGTTTTCAGCTTTCGACTAATTCACTCCAAGTTATGGCACAGCCAAGTCTGGTGTCGGTATCTCAGCCATGGGCGTCTTGCGACCTGACCTCGTCATAAGATGTGTCATCCCGGTTATCATGGCTGGTATCATTGCGGTTTGTGCCCCTCTGTTATGTTCTTGGAACAAGTGTAACGAATACCATGTGCCACAGATTTACGGTTTGGTTGTCTCGGTCCTCATCTCAAGTTCTCGTATGTTCACTGCTCTTGTTTTGTCGCGTCGACTGACGTTTCGGGTTTAAGTCGGCGCGTCCATGTCTCTGGCGTCCAGTTTCATTGATCTTGGTGCTGGTCTTTCCGTCGGTCTTGCTGGTCTTGCGGCCGGTTTCGCTATTGGCATTGTTGGCGATGCTGGTGTCAGAGGTACTGCGCAGCAACCGCGGCTATTTGTTGGAATGGTGAGTTCCTCGTGAAACGCTACTATTCGCTTCGACTGACGTGGCACGTAGGTGTTGATTCTCATCTTCGCGGAAGTCTTGGGGCTTTACGGTATACTCCATCGGGCATTCGGTTCTTCTTAACTCTGACGAAATATTTTCTAGGTCTCATCGTCGCGTTGATCATGCACACGAGGGCTGGCGAAGTGATTGGAGTAAGTCTCATCGCCGATTGGATTCTGCCATGGTAACTGACGATTGACTTTCAGTGCTGAAGTGACCATACTTCGCTAGGATGACGTAGATAGTGTGAACACGAAACGACTAGGAGTCCTCATCTGTTGTCACCTTTCTCACACTACCCAATGAGTTTGCTGTTGCTAGAGCCGGTGTAATCCAGTGACCAGATGTGAGTGCTTCGTCCAGAAACAAGGTGGGTGTGACGACAGACCAAGCCGCTTCCAAGGATAGAGCGCGATGGCACCTGGATTGTCACCATAATCTCTAGACTTGGTTTCCGCCCTAATTTACATGGTTCTGTATTTCTCTAAATCACGACTGGAGGTCGCCAAGTTAGGACCATCTGATTGGTTGGAGGGTACGGGCCGTGTTTCCGGGAACGCTGCTTCGGCCGGCTTTGATAAAACGAAGAATGGTTTCGCTTCGCCTCGCAGCAACAGGTGGGTCTCACCTGAAACCGGGCTATCCAATGAGTGCAGAAGTCCGAGTCGCTGTGCCGAAACAGCACGGTTGTCCGTACTTCCATACCAAACGAACTTCTATCCAGACCGCCCTCATTGTCCTTGACCGAGAAGTGCTCTCGTTTTGTGCCCAAGGTCAATCATCCCATGTTTCCAGACAACACGTCTGAGGCCCTGCGGGATCTCCAGGAGGCAATTGTCCTCGCTCGAAAAGCACTTTCACTTTGCCCGCAAGGACACCCTCTCCGTTCTTCGTTTCTGAAGGACCTGGCGAATTGCCTCTCCGCTCGCTACAACCAACTCAGGGCTATGGAGGATATCGAGGAAGCCGTTGTCCTCTCCCGAGAAGCGCTCTCGCTTTGCCCCCAAAAACACCCTCATCGTCTTGTGTCTCTGAAAAATCTTGCGAATCATCTCTCTGCTCGCGGGGCCTTGCAGGATATCAAAGAAGCCATTGTCCTCTTCCAAGAAGCACTCTCGTTTCCATGCCAGGTAAGTTTGGTCTTCTCATGTACATCGCTCAATTCTCTCTCACGCAGAGGTGGTGCTGCGCGGCATTGTGTCCTAATGGTTTGTTCTTTCGCTATCCACATACTTCACTTGAATAATAGTGGGGTTCGCCATGCAGACAGCCTTTCCACTGGTCAGGGCACTCGGTGCGACATCGTCACCTCTTTACCGGTGATCTACTTCTTAGCGCCCTATGTTAGGTTTGTTCTCGCGGCCACCGAGCACCTCCATCGCCGAATAGCCAAGATGAGCGAGCGGATCCGGCAACTCGAGGACGCTTTAAGCGACCTACAGTCCCAACACTCAACGGACCCTCACCCACTCCTTCGCGGGGATTTCCCCGGAATGAATCACCAGGACGATGAACCATTCACATTACCTGATGAATCCAAGCCTCCAAGCCACGCCCCTGAAGTGCTGGACAGATTTGGAACGCTCTCCATCACCGACCATGGTATATTGCGCTTTTTTGGACCTACCGGTGGATCGCAGGTAAGTTTTCCCTTGACGGTTGTGCATGTTTCCGTCTTATTTTAGCCGGGATCCCCAAGTGTCTCTTGATGGCAAGCCCTCGTCCCTTTTAAGCTTGACATTCACGTTCATCTTGATATCAGTTTGACGACATGGTCCAACAAGACCAGGCTGGCTCTTCGGCACCAGATTCGGCAGGAAACTTAGAGACTTCCTCATTGCCTCAGGATATCCGAATGTTTTCGCAGGCATTCCCATTTTCCCCAATGGGCCCAACTGGCGCCGTGCGTGAACTGATAGAGGGACAGTTGCCAAACTCGGAACGCGCCAGCTACCTCAGCCAGACATACTGCCAACAGGCTGGTTGGCTGTTCCACGGTGTACCTAAGGAGCAAATCATGGACGAACTCCTCCCTGCCTACTATTTGAATGGACCCACTAAGACAACAGATGACAACAAGTCTTCTCATGAGCTTGCGTTGCTTTTCCTCGTTTTCGCGGTGGGCGCTCTTGTTGACCTTACGCAAGACCCCGGGAATGCGGAAGCGGAGCACTACCATCAGATCGCGCGCGCGGCTCTTTGTTTGCAGCCCATGCTAGAAAGACCATCCTTGGTGACCATTCAAGCTCTCCATCTACTCAGTATTTACAGCGCTATGAGTGGAAATGAATTGTCAGCAAAGGAAACGAGCATGGAAACCACATGGTCATTGATTGTTCTCGCTGCATATCTGGCCCAAACCGTATGTCCTATCTCTCGATAAATGCCTTATTGCTGGTGCTCATTCACTTCCATTTCACTAGGTTGGACTCCGTGGGTATCTATTCAAATTTTTAAAATTTTAAGTCCTGACCTGCAAGGTTAGATTGGGACAGTACACGATGGGGCTTGCATGACAAAACCGTGCAACGGCGTCGAATTCTCTTTTGGGATCTCTTCGTTGCGGATTCGTGGCGTGTACGCAATGTTCATAGGGAACTCTGATACCTTCCAACTGACATCTTACCCTAGAGCCTCGACACAGGCAGACCACCAAGTTTCTCCCTCGCTTATATTGATTGCCAATTCCCCGAGTTTGGCAGTGCCAGCGAAAGAAAGGAGACCGATCTCGATGCTACGTGTACGTACTCATCTGCTGCGTTTTCGGTGGGCTCAGCGTGCCTGCAGTTGAGACGTGGGGTTACCGTTTTGCCGCCGAATGTGTTGCTGAAGTTGCTGTGCGCACCTTGACAGTCGGAACACCCAACTATGCGACGATCATGGAGCTTGATCGTAAAGTGCGCGAGTTCCCCATACCAGAACATGCAGTGCATGCAGCGTCGTCGGTGGCGAGCTCGGTGCCAACCGTCGCCACAAACGACATGTCAATCTCTGAGGCCATGGGCTGTTTTCTCATCGCGCATGTGAGAGAAGTTCGTAAGTAGTGTTCTTTTAGTACCCTAGGCAGGCAGTCACACCTTGCGACAAAGTTTTGCTTCATATACATCGAAGTTTCTTTGCACAGGCCATCGGCGAAAACCCTGACAATCCACTGAAGAGTCAGTATGCGCCTTCGTTCCTCGCGGCTTATCGAGCCTCTTCGACTATACTACGGACGATCAGAGCTCAATACGAGTGCTATCCTCTTCTTTGTGCGCGTTTCTGGACGATTTGGCAGTGCGGTTTTTCAGCAGCGGTTCGGCAGTCGTTTGTCGTGTAACTTGACGTTTGCTGATAGTTTTGCGACAGATTGTCTTTGGTACCATCGTGACACGCGGACCTCGTTCACCCCTGGCATCCGACGCAATCAAGGAGCTCGACGAAGCTTGTGTGCTCTTCATGAAAGTCGCGAGCCACAGTCGTAGGGCAGCAAAAGCACTTGTAAGATTAGCTGAGACAGAATCCTAGTTCGACTTTGCTCACCGTTTCATTCTTTGTAGCCAATCCTAATTAAATTAAGCGAGAAGGCACACGGCGCGCTCGCTGCTTCACAGAATGAAAAGCCATTCGATCAATTGGGACAACAGTGGTCGGTTAAAGAAGAGAGCGATGATGATGAGCTGGCAATCTTCGCTGGAAGGACGCGGTTCGTGTCGAAACAAGCGCCTGAAGGAGTGCGTGGCTCCGGGTTCGTGTCGCCCGAGGGCGACCTCCCAGAGACCTCCGTTTCACAACTACATCGATCCGAGAACTCGACGTCTCTGGTACAGTTGGCCAAGACGCGTAACACTGCCGAATGCCCGACCTTGAGCAATTCGATACCATTTCAGTGAACAGGATAAGTAAATTGCCACGTCGCCAATATTCGCATGCAATCACTAGAGTAAACTTGATAAATACACTCGCGAATCTACGTTTCCAAGACAGCATTGCCTGCCGTGCACCCAAGGCTCGAAAAACAGAGTCGACGCTCACCACATGGGCATCATACCACCGAGTCCATAATATCCATACGTTCCCATAATGCGTCTGTCTAACTGCCCTCTATCGCTGTCTCTGATGGCCCCGCTCCCGTTGCGTCGTGTCAGACTGCGCATTCATCTTGGGCTTTCTCGGCCTCGCCTTGCCACCCTTGTTCTTGTTTGGATGGTTCGTACGTATGCGTTCCTGCGCCCGTTCCTGCTCTAGCATCTCAATGCGCACGCGTTCCTCCTCCCTGGCCCACCACTTGAGGAAATCAGCCTCTTGCTGTTGCGCCTTTTCCTCTTCCTGGATATCACGCAACGATCGCTTGTCGTTCGACGTCGACGTGCCCTGCAATTCTTGCATTCGCTGTATCTCAACAAACGAACGCGTCGGCGTCGAACTGGACATCGTGGGCGCCGCGATCGGTTGGACGGGTGGTAGCGTCCATGCCACACCCAACCTGAAAAGGACGGCCCGTCACATGTGTTAGACGAAAAACGCATTGGAACTTACGACGGTTTCCGCGCGCCACCACTCGTGTTCACGGACTTTGGCGCATGTGGCAACTGGCGCACGGGCGTGATAACGGGACCCATGCCTGGTCGCGAGGGACCCGCGCTCGCTGGCATCGCCTGGGGAATCCGGGCAGCGGTGTTTGTACGACTCGGGATGGGCGCCTCGGGTTTGGGGGGCGTTGCAGGTTCTGACAACACGCGACCTGGCGTCAACGGTACATCCAATGGCCAACGTTGTCCAGACAAGGGCCCTGGCCGCGATGGACCCACAACTTGGACAAGGCTCGTGCCTTTGCCCGGGTCTGCGCCAGGGCTCGCAGTACCACCCATGCGTAGTTCGGCATTTACTTGTTTCTTCCCATTCTCTGCCTCTGCCATGATAGCTTTCAAGTCCGTGCTACATCAACGTGAGGTAACGCCAGGCACGTTCAAAAGGACCACTCACCGCGGCGTCGCCTTGTTCTTCTTCCATCCCAATTTCGCAGGTCCGATGGGTGTCCCCGGGACAGACGTTTCTTCCCCACTCGCCTGCGCTGAACCAAGTCTAAAGGATGGTCCCCCGTCCGCATCGTCCATGACAAAAATATCTTCTTCCATCGGCGGCGCGGGGGTTGCCGTCAACGGACGCAGCACGGGGCTCGTGATGGGTGAATGCAACGTGGATTGTCGCCCCACCATCCTCTTCGTCGAACCAGGTGGCGACATCTTGACCACGTCCTTTGAAAACCAGAGTTTCTGGCTGGGTGTAATAGGCGTCGGGATATCCTGCAAAGCGAGCCATTCCTTGTGCTTCTCCAGCGCTGCCAATCCAAGCTTGCCAGAACGAGAAACCGGAGACTGCGCTGTTTGAACTCCGCGCGCATGTTCCGAAAGCTTGCGCACCACACGCGAATCGAGATCGTCGAGGATCCTCGATTCGAGTAGCATCTCGATATTGGCGGTCATATAGGTTTGGATGCGTTCCGCCAAATCGACCGCGTTAAAGTGGAGGGCATCCGTAAGTAGGTAACACGCATTGTACACGTTTAGATAGTTCAAGACAGTTCGAGAACATAAGAGAACAAGCCGTGTCAAGAGTAATTCATTCTAGTTGAAAGGAAATTAACAATTCTGAAAACGCGAACATGAGCACGCGAATTTACCGCAGCGGATATCACAAGAAACAGAAACTCGAGTAGTGCATCAATATTATCGAGGAATTCTACACTTTATTTTAGTCGATGCTAATGGTTCTAGAACATGACTCACCTAGGGTCTCAAACATGGTCTCCTCACCAAAGCAAAGAAAAGGCAGTACAAATCGCATAACCTGCCACTTGTGGTGGGTCATCTGGACATCGACTACGCCCGCACCATCCTTCCTTTGAGCAGTCCAATCTGGATCAGAAAAGAAAGCGCAAAAGAACGCAGACCGAGCGCGGAGAACAGCCGCGTGCGTGTAAACAGTTTTATCGGCAAAGTGGAGGGCAACATCAGGTGCCAGTGGGTCTTGGCGGACGTGTCGTCGTGAAGAACCTAGGAGTTGTGCTTCATCAAAGAGCCTTTGAAAATCACCATCTGCGGACGGCTTTGCGACGCGTTTCCCCACGGATTGTAGAGACGTCGCTAGGTGCGGGAGGCATAACAAATGGGCTAGGGAAGCAAGGTCCGCTTTCACCTGTGCAGGCGACAAGCCCAAGCTCGAAAACTGCGGTTCGAAGAGACACCGAATGCGGCCGTCCCAGACGGCGAGCACTTCGTCGGCATATAGGTAATGAAGGAGGATGAGTAACGAGAGTGGAGTGATCCCGGTAAAGTGAAGTGTAAGAGGATCGTGTTGCGGATCGAATGCCACGGAGACCTTGAGGGATTCGTCACAAAGGACCCCGTCGCCACTAAGCACGCTGCGAAGAGGCACGCAACGCGCTGCAAGGATGACACGGTGTACGGGTACCTCGAAGTTCGTGCCAACGCGTACGGTGAGGTCCGCGCCGTGCTTGCTGCCTTTGCCAGGTGACCCTGGTTCATCGACCCGATTACAAAGGATGGCCATCAACTTGGCTACCTCGCCAATGTCGTCAAGAATCAATGAATCCTCCAAGTCGTCCTCGGCACCGACGACCGCGTCCAATGGTACCTCCATGTCCCGGCGCGCCAAGCCCGCATCTTCGCCAAGGTAGGGTGCGATCGCAGCCACGTCGGCCGAGAAGCTTCGACCCGTCATATGAATCGGGGGAGGCTTGTAGTCGACCTTGAGGGCACCAAACGCGCCCGTGCTGTTGGCGCACACAGCAACCGCTCGTTGAACGTGTGCAACACGCTGGAACTTGAACGCCTTCGTCCCACTACTCGTAGTACTGCCCCTGAGGTTTCGAGAGCGGACAAACACGTGACCTGACTGTGTGCATACGACCAGAGCGCCGTCGCCGCCAATGCCGACGTCCTGATAATGCGCATGCCATTATTGTCGATGAGGGAACAGTATTGAGTCTAGCAGAGGACAACGCCAGTGGTAGATGACGCACTCGCACGCTGCTGAATTGCCTTCTCAGCGCCCAAGCGCGCTGCGGCTTCATTAGGCCTCTACTCCCGCCTGCGTGCACCCCTTCTGCATCGCCAGCAGCAGGGGGAGAAAACGTAAATACCTCGCCGTTCGACGTGAGAGCTGCAAACAAGTCGTCGCAACAAACAAGCTTAGTAATCGCAGAAGCACGGACGGCCTGGGGCGGCCGATAGACGGAAATGTCGGGCGAGAACGCATGTGCGGGGAAACTACAAACCAGAATCAGCACGAGTACATCCAGTTTTTTTCCGCCACCTTACTTGATCTTCGAAACGCCCCCATTCCATACGCACACAACCTCTCCGGTCATAAAGAGACACATCATCGCTGTATCCTGGAAGCAAAATCGTCTCAGATTGTAGCGTACAACGCTCGACTCCAGGGAGAAACTAACCGACATGGCAATGTCACGGATCGGCTGCGTAATGATGGATGCCTTTCGAGGAAGGATCTGGACGGGACTCGCCGTCTTGCTATAGCCTGTAGAAATGGTACATAAACGATCAACGACACGCCAGAAAGCTAAACTGACCCAGTTGCCCGCTGTTCGTGCCCCACGTCCACACATCACCGTCAGACCAACACGCACTTGCAGTCTTGCAAGCGGCGACACCCTTGAGGAACTCCTTCTTCAGATGCCCGACCTTGCGCGGCGTCGTCTGGATCGACTCGTCCGCAGAACCTCCCTGGCCCGACTCGACGACATATCCAAGCTGAGAAAAACGATTCAATCCCCAGCTTATCACTTCACCCGCACTCGTCAAGGCAAGCGTATGGTCTTGGCCAAGCGCGACCGAGACAATAGAGTACGAGCAAAGGGCCAAGGGTGTCGGCGTGTAAAGCGTATGGGAAAAAGGTCCGAGGCTGAAATGAACTCGGTCAGATGCCGCAGAGATATGCACGCGAGATCCGTACCGCCCACCGCTACCGAAGCCACACAACCGGACGTTGTCGTGGGGTTCGTCTGTCAGAATCACTGCCACGTACGTCATATCAGGTCCGAAGCTCGCATACGGTGTGCCCTCACCTGTGTGTAACTTCGACATGCGGACTTGTCGCACTTTGACCGGCCGGAATCGTTCCTCCAGCGTACGAGTGGGGGGAAGTGGTGCATCCTTCCTCAGAATCACGACATGGTCCGGGTGCATGCGATCGTTGCTATCTCCGAGGCCCAGAGCAGCGTTCCTACACGTCGCGAAGATGAATTCACGGGCGGGACAGCGCCGCTCGAGAAGAGACGCACCGATTGGCACCCCACGTCACCAGGTCTGCATAACCGTCTTCGAGGGACGTCGGATTTGCAGTCCGGACAGTGGAATTGTAGAGATCAAATGCAGTGTACCCTTCCGTATCCTTGACAGACGTGTCTATGTCCGAGCGCTTGAGGAGCATGATCCTGCCATAACAAGTGAGCAGACCGGTCGGAGCCGACTAAAGTCAAGGACCCTTACGCAGCCTCGATATTGCCTGCATACAACGCCCGATGGAGCGCAGTCCAGTGACTCTCCCTGTCCGGGAGATTGACGTTGATGAACGGGTGTGCGAGGAGCATGCGCGCATACTCCAAGCTTGCGGGCTCGGTCGATGCGCATGCGAGATGCAGCACTGTGCGACCAAGGTGGTCGAGAGCATTCACTTCAATCGCGGAGGCAATGTTCCTGCGGGTCCAGGATTTGCCGGCACTCGTACTCTGGCCGGACTGCGGGTTGGTCGCTGAGCGGCCCCGCTCGAGGAGGCGCTGGAACGCCTGCTGGTTGCGACGGGTAAAGTA
>JBBPUA010000792.1:0-12344 GCA_038094355.1 Afroboletus lepidellus | reverse complement strand
ATGGGTAAAATAATGGGAGCTGCAGGATTTGACACGAAAGCCGACAGTCCAGAAATGAGCCCAGCAGAGCTACTACCCAAGGTACTAATAACAAATTCTCATGAGTATGAAGGTGGTGGCGAACCAAAAAAAAAAAACCCCACATGATCTTACTGGTGTTTGAAGTGGAATGAGTATCCATTTTCTGTACCATTTTGACTATGAGTTCCTTGAATTCATCGCTGAGTAGGTGCTACGGACATGCTGTCAGGGATCCAAGAGTAGTCCTCATGGACATGAATACATACGCAAGCCGGATCGTCGAAATTCCAGACGGCGACAATATCAGCATGGATCACGGAAAGACAATCCCATGTTATATGTCCTCGAAAGTCGGGGCTAGTCAGTAAAGCCTTCCAGTACTCTGTAGCCACGGATCAACAGTTGGTTGCTACCCTATGAAAAGAACGAACTTTGCTTTCCGACACTGCACGAAAATGAGGACGGGATAGCTCGAGCGCCTGAAGACAAGACTTACTCAATGGTTCCTTGTATTTTCAGATGAGGGTCGACCCTTTGAGCCATCAGGGTTACCACGGATGTGATCTGAGCGTCAGGGACGTCGCGCATCCCAACCTGACTGTGAGTCAGGTTGACTAGACCTTTGAGCGTGTCCTCGTAATTTTCTTTGGCTAATAGTAGCGGTCATAGCATGAGATGGAGTCAAGTGGCCCTCGACACACTTACTTGAAACAGCAATGTACGGAACAGGCTGGCCTGCGAGTTTCGTAATCTCCTTGTGCCGTTCTTGCACCGCGGAGTCGGCTCTCGAACGGGCTTCCTTCGTGAGACTGACGTCGTCAAGTCCAGAGGGCATCGCCAACTGCATCGTCAACTCGTCTACAAACGAGTCAAGCATCGTGTATACCACGATGATGGGGACTGTAGTGGACTTGAGTAAAAATGGGAGATTGTTCAAAGCGAGACACGGACTGGTGCCCATGGTTTCCTTCTTTGTCCGAAAGAAATCTTCTGCAGCTACCTCGAGTAGTCGCCCACCTGATCGAGGTACTTGGATGCAGAACCTTGGAATAGACACACAATCAGGAATATGATCGAAACGTATGAAAACGAAATTTCACCAAACGGTGTGGAGTTGATCTTTCAGCGCACCGGTTTGCCTAGACATAATGAACTTTTTGACAGTTCCGTAGTTACCCTCGTCTCCTGGTTCGAAGCCAAGCGAGTCATGAAGGATGAACCGGTTGTTGACAGGCGACACGAGCTCGTCTTCAATATTGGCCAATCCGCGCTGGAGATGTGAAGAACTCTGGATAAAGGAGGTGAGAAGTATACGCAACGAACTAATTAGAGAATTACTGCTTTGCTAATCCCAAAAGCGGTGTTGATCAGACTCGATTTTCCGACGCCGCTCTAAGGGGCTGAGCAACACTGTCAGAGAACGGCGATGAAGTCCTTGCCTTTCCGATAACCAAGATACGGAAGCTTGAATTGAATGGTCAGCACTAGATGTAGCGGGATGACAGCATGACTTACCGGGGACAGTCTTCTAGGATGCCTTGGGTTGTCGGGGTCAGGGTTTCAGAAGTTGAGGTTGTCGGGGTGTGGGCCCCACCCCGGTTTGTAGGATATAAGGCCCCATGTGGAGCAGCAAGGGTGCTTTCTGTAGCATGGCAGCTGAACTCGACCCGGATGCCGTCTTCATCCAATGAGAGATCTATTCAAGGTTCGCATGAAGACGTTGCACAAGCAAGTAAATCACCTTTCGTTGGAGCCGCCGAATGTGCAAAGAGGGGCAGCGTATTTAGTTTTCGAGTTTTCGTCTGCCACCAGGAACTCTTGTAGTATAATATGACTTGAGTCTCGGGTGAAAGCTCGCTGCACGAAAGCTAAATCAGAGGTTCGAAGGGGGCCAGTAAAGGACGTACACATTCGGGAATTCCTGACGTAGCGACCCGTCTGTATCACGGATCAGCTTGTGTTGACTTGCTCCGATGCGAAATTCTCCAGAGGTCAGCCGTTTGGGCCGTTTGGTCGACTTGGATTCTGGGCAGACGGAGATAGCTGTCGACAGACATACTATGTCGTAAGTAGTGCCACGGATGTAGCTAGAATCACTCACCTGTAACACGGATAAATGGATGTGAAGTACTTGGGGCGGGCATGTTGGTCGGGAGTCTCAGAGGGACTAACCAGGTAGGTCAGTGGGTTTTTGACAGAAAGTGGATGGAAGAACCCTGGGGTCAAGTCAAACGAGGCCTACACGAGGTTGCAGCGAGTTTGGTGATAAGCGCCTAGAGAATGTCAGGCCTGAGGCAGCAAGCTGCGGCCACCGCGAAATATCACCTTGGGGGTAAGCTATAAGAGTGATTTCTTGCAGTACTAGGGATTAGGCTGGCAGGGGAAAATTCGACCTGTCCGCAACAGTTGATGGTCTGTCTTCTATGTATGTGCGCCTTGCGCTACGCGGTCCGGGCGTAACGCCCAAGCCAATTGTGGCACGTAGCTGGAGCTAATAGCATGGAATTTGAAGAAGTGGAAAACATACATGCTCTATAATATTATAGATCCCCAACACAAAGCACATCGCGTCCCAATCGTCCGCCCAAAGCCACGCGTGTTCACAGACGCACTGTCGGCGACCCACATCAGCAATGGTGACAAGGATATCCCATAGGGCAGCTGAAAACAGAATCAGCATATCTTCGCAACAAGGCAGCACGCTCGCAAGTACCTCAGCGGAACTGCGACAGTGCACCTTGCGGTCATGGATGCACTTGCGAACGTGGTGATGGATGATGTTCGACTGACAATAAAGAACGTCCACCCACCCCACAAGGCTGGCCTGTGGGCCCAATCTACAGAAATGGTAGTCGTTGAACGTTGAAGGCTTGAAGCGATGGGGAGCCAGCCGGAAAAGGCAATGGTAGTTAGTGGTGACCTGGCGCTTTGGACTCAACCCGCAAGTGCTATGGCCTCCCCGTACGCCCACTCGTCGCCGCAGTCTACCTTGTCGCCGCGCAGGCCCCTCTGCATCGCCGAGCTCGCGAATCGCGCCACACACAACCTGTGGGACCCTTCAAAGGGCTTGAAACAATGGCTCAAGGCCGCTGATGGCTTCCGCAAGGCTGGCAGAGCCTACCACGAGGCAGGCGACCTCGAAGCCGCCTTTGTCGAATTCGCCAAAGCAGCCACCGTCATCCTCGAGAAGCTCCCGTCTCACAAGGAATACGTGTCCCTCTTGACCTCGACGCAGCGACATAACCTCGGTCTCGTGAGTTCCGCAGTCATCCCACCTCTCTCTTTTCTCTCCTACTCCTTCCGCCCCTCGCGGTTCGATGAATGGACGCAGGGTGTTCGGCACGATTCGTGGCTGGGTGTCTCACGTGCTTGTATCAATTACCCTGTGTGAACCCAGGCGCTGATGGGTCTATGTCACAGAATGGCCAAGACATCCTCGTGCACCTGGGTGATATCAAACCCGTCCTCGTCGACCGCTACGAACGGTGGGCTGCACAGCACCCCGAAGAAGCAAACGCCGTCCGTGCCGCGCTGGACGCCGGTCTGAACATGCAAGTCGATTCTAGACCCGATCGATATCCCGACCATGACGAATCTGGTTGGCAGGCTCACGAAGCAGCGCGACGGGAGGCGCGCATGAGGCGCGAGGAAGCTAGGAGAGACGACGGGAGACGTGTCAGCGATACGCTTTACTTGGCTGTCGAACAAAAGGCGGTCGGTCAACATCGTCGACCTCAGATCGATACATCAACTAGAAAGAGAGAGGATGCTCTGTGTGCTGCAAGACGCGCTGCAAACGTCTCTCGCGAACCCTCCATCACCAGACGAGAAAGGTCGGACGTATCCGGTTCAGATCCCGTTACTCCTCTGAGTGGCGAAGAACGGGAACGACGGCGAGACCGTGACCGTGAACGTGACGACGCTCGGCATTACCATGAAGAAGCCAAGCGACGTGAAGAAGAGGATACCCTTCGAAGACGGAGTAGAGAGCAGGACGGCATCTTGAAGCGTCAACAAGAAGCAGAGGCCGCGTCTCGCGCAGCTCGTCGCAGCGTCCTTCCTTCGCCTACATATGCGCCTGCGACTTCCAATCCTACTTTCCAGTATACGCAGCCTTCACCGAGGAACGGGGAATCTATCTACGAAGACGCCCTTCCGCCTTCTATGCCACTAGAAAGTCCGACAAGGTTAGCCTCTCGTGACACTTCATATCCGCCCTCATCTTAACTTTATAATAGGCACCAGATACCGTCTATGAAAGGGTACGTAGTCTAGCCACCTCAAGGTCGATACGTTAACCACACTCCGTTCCAATCCAGTTCTTCATACCCAGCGCCGATCACAACCACATCGCCCTCACCGTTGGACACGCACATTCGATACCCACAGCTCATGTCTCAACACCAACTTTCACAAGGCTATACACCTTCCTTACAATCCATGTTCAGTTACTCGACGCTCAGGCCCTCCGAAGTAGGGCCTTCTTCCCTTCTATTCGTCCCAGTCGCATCCAAGGCGGCATCTGCCCACCTTTATCCCGCCGATGCGCTGCCTCGTCCGCCCGCACCAGCTCCGGTCCCCCAACCCGGACCACCTGGCAGTCAATACACCGCTACGTTCTCGACCCTCTCTCGAGCGCAAGCTCCACCACCGCCACCTCCACCACCGCTTCACGTCGATGCTGAACGGTTCCGCACAGCCTCGCAAGAATCCGCCCGCATTATCCGAGAGCGGTCCAACGAAGATCGCGTTCCAGAACTGAAGGCTGTATCCCTCCCACGCGATTGCCTTCCGCGTTTCCTCTCCATTGCCGCTCTCAATACGTCTCGAAACCGAGAAACGTGTGGGTTGTTGCTTGGTAAGGACCTCAAGGGCAAATACGTCGTGACGACGTTGTTGATTCCCAGGCAACATTCGACGAGCGATACGTGTACGATGGACGAGGAGGAATTGGTGATGCAGTTTACGGAGGAACGGGCACTGATCACGCTTGGATGGGTACGTTGGCTTGATCGTGTGATTAGACTGCGCTCACCATGCTCGTCAGATTCACACCCATCCGTCGCAGTCGTGTTCGTAACAGTCCATGTGCATAGATTCTGTTTTGTGCTCATCCTTGTACCACAGGCTTCATGTCTTCGGTCGACTTGCATACCCACTCGGGGTTCCAGCGTATGCTTCCCGAGTCCTTTGCCGTTGTTTGTGCCCCCAAATCTACACCCAAGTACGTCCTTCTTTACGTACCCCGCTCGACTACCGACGTTGTTGCACAGCTTTGGCATCTTTCGTTTGACGGATCCACCCGGTCTCGACACGATTCTAAACTGCCACGCCAAGGAATCGTTTCATCCCCATCCCGATGTCCCTATTTATACCGTACGTTGGCTCGTCATTCTTCTTATTGGGCGCTCACGGCGTGCGACCAGGACGCCGACAAGGGGCACGTACAGATGAAGGACTTGCCGCTCGAGATCGTGGATTTGCGGTGATGACTACGCTCGTTTCCATCTCTTTCTGCGCCGGCAAGGCGCCATTGCATTCTCTTGTCTGTCCGTGCATCGTCGCACGTTGGACTTTTTTTTTTTCGTGTATCTCTCTCTTTTTTTCACGCAAGATAGGCAATCGTTGTTGTTGGCATGGCATATCCTAATTCCATATTTGTTGTCACGACCATGGAGATCGGTCTAGTATGTAGCAGGCGTTGATAGGATGTAGAAGTGTTGCTAGATGTCTTTACGAGATGTATGTACATAGTCGATGTCAGGCTCCCTTGCTTGTCGAGGGGAGCACCCACATCGACCGCGCGCTGTCCTCATACACAGTCATCCGCACCAGGGTGTGTACCAGAGACATCCTTGAAGGGTACACTATCGTCTTGATTGAAGGCCGATCATATCAGCGTTTGGCACGCCTCGTCGTCTACGAGAGTTGATCTTTTTTTGTAGAGCAAGGACATCATCGGGTTGCGTCTCGGCGTTGCACGGAAGAGTCCAGTCCAGAGTGAACATTTTCCCTGTCGGACATTCGTCGAGACGGCATGTCCGTCTGAACAGCGACATGCGCGAAATCAAACACAGTTTGACAACGAGGCGGCGAGCGAGTGACGTCGTGGGTACTCTATCCAAGGTTCAGGCGTTCGTTAAAACGCGTCGAAAGCGACCCTGCGTACCTTTTAACCCACGCACGTCAAGAGGGTCCTCGCCCTCCCCCAAATCCGTGGAGCCCAGCAAGGGTCCCCACTCCAAGCCGGCCCCATCCGCAGAGATGAAGCGAAACTGTTAGGAGGGTCCCATATCGAGCGAACAGCGCCCAAGATAAGACACTGGAAATACAGGAGGTGCAGCAAGGGTGCTGGGCCTCGTTGTTACTGCGTGTCGTATGCGATCACGTTCCGATGAGCATCACGGCGATACAAGGGCTAGGGTCCAGAGATACGCCCGTACGCCATGGTCCTGTCTGGGCACTGGGCAGCGCCACCATGGGCATCGGCGGATCGCTTTCTTGGGGCAACGTGGCCTACGCGCGGCCCTAGGCCAAGCGATGGACAGCGACGACGGCTGGCCGGGCGTCGATGCTCGAGTGCTCCGCGGCTGGCTCCGCGGTGTCGGCTTTGAGCGCTTGAGCTCCAAAGCTTCTAGCTCAGTGTGACATCCAACCTTGACACTGCGCTTGCAGCCTGCGAGGTAGACAGGTTGGACCGCGCAGTCGTTCTGTGCTCTCCGCGACCCTGGATCTGGATCCTCGCCAGCAACGGTGTCGGCAGTTGGCACTGGCAGGCCTGAGAGTCAGCTCCACCTCGAGACGCCGGCGAGAAAGACAGGGCTCTATCCTGAAACGCCATCGTTATCCTACGCCAAACCTACTGTCAGAGCACGGCCCGAGAGACCTGGGCGCCGACAATCGGCCGGGCCGCGTACGCCAGCTTGAACACAATCCTTCCGTCGAATTGGATATCGAGGATTGGATATTCCTGTCAGACGGGGGCTGATCATCGCCGGAAACCCATGGCCAAGACCATGTCAGGCGTAGGCTCTCCGACCAGCAGCGAGTGCGACAGCCAGGGTCGTCGGTGATCGCGTCGGTTCAACTTGTCAAGTCGGGAGCCCGGGACCCAGCGGGCGTGGGGATTAGTCATCCCATATACGGACGCCCTATAGCACCACGTGGGTCTTGTTATTGGTTCTCGGGACGCCTCCACGCCGGTTTATCAGCAGGGGTGGCGTGCTTGGTGATGCTGATCCGTATACGCCTGGACACTTGGATTTGTCTGATGCCCACTGGATGGGGTATATCGCTGACCATCGCCAGCGAGGATCAGGTCGGCCAAGGCGCACGTCGGCGACGACCGGTGAGCAGGGCATCAGGCATGCTTGCTGCCAGGAGGAGGGATTTGGTCGATGATCGCGTCAGCAACCACACGGCTGCGCGCTCCGGCGGACCTGATCTCATCCCGCTCCAAACCACCCACGCCGCTGATGCACAAGGGATGCCACACAACGTCCATTGTGGTCTCTTCGCCTCTCCTGTCGCTGGTCCTTCCTGATCAGCATGGAAGGTAAGCAACTGCGCGTACATTACTTACCAACTCCACAGCTCTATAAATGATAATGAAATGGCGTCAGTCTCACCCTCGGGGACATCCGAGATCCTCATGTCCCAGCTGCCAACGGACGCTTTGAATGGGCGCCGTTGTATCACCACATGTATGTGCTGATGCGTTCACATCTCCTGCGGCTGCGCTCTGACAGGGGAAAAACGCGAAGGCACCCTCTTTCTCTGCTACACGTGTTGGAAGAAGATTCCGAGAGAAGGCGAAAAAAGGGACGATCGCTGCTTAGCTACCCAGCGACGACCAATTCTATAATGCAAAGGACGGAAAAAGATAAGATGGGATCTAAGGTATTTTTAGTGGAATTGGAGGAGCGGGGTCAAGGGGTTCCGCACGGTGCGTGGAAACACGCCATCCTGATTATTGCCAGGATAGAACGACCGCGTTTGAAAATGTGAGGGGCTCGTCGAGGTCGGTGGATGGGCTAGTCCTCGCTTGCCAGTCTGTTTGTCGACCGGAACCAAACAACGTTGGGGTCGAATAAAGCCTGGCGGGACAGGCCTGCCCCGGGGACATCGATTCTTTCGAAGCGAGAGAACAGTTCCCATTTTTCTTTTCCCATGAGCGTCGATCCCGGTGTATTAAACCCCAGACCTCGACTCTGCCGCCCTACCGCCGCGACGGAAGGGAAACTTAGGCTGTGCCTTAGAAAAAAAAGACGCGCGTTCCTTGATGGCATTCTTTGCCCCGCCACGACTGGATTTTTCTGGAAAAACACCGCCGGAACGACGTCCAGGTCGAGGAGCGGGGAAGGGAAGAAGGGCCTTCCGCAAGGGTACGTAAACCGGGGGAAATGTACGTGAGACCTTGTGCGCGACTTTGACCCCCTCTCCTTTCCAGACGACACGAGGATCGCTGCGGACGCACGTCCGCCGTCGGCAACGTCTTGGGTTCGCGAAGTCGACGTCATGCCCAGTTCACTGCCCACTTGAATGTAATGTGATAGCGTTCCGGGAGTCTCGGGCGTAACGCCAACGCCACCCCTTGGCACCCCCTCCCGGACCGCCCGAGTGGTCGTGATCCGACGCGTCCCGTCCCTTCCGCGTGCACCCTGGGGGGGCCCATTGGCAAGTCACCGCCCCCCTTCCTCTGGGTCGACATCGCCCTCCGCCTGGCGTGCTTCATGCGTTTGATATCCAGTAGCGATCGCTTGGATCCGTGCGTTGTTCCGCTGGCATGCATTGTCTCGACAATACAGCACGGGGGTCGGGCACAGCCGCAGGACGACAAGTAGAGGGACCCACAGCGTATCCAGGTGTTATTGTCGTCGTTGTTCGAGTCGTCTAACCGTGTACGTAACTAGGTAGCACGTTGAACCGGCGTTGTTTTTCCCCAGGACTTGAAATAAACCTCCCACCGGAATCTTGATCCACGCTATCTTCATTCCATATTCACGGCCTTCCAGAGGAGAAGACAGGAATATAGCATCAAACACGTTGCCTTTGGCCGTGACAGGTAATCCCGCTATCGGACTGGTCCTATATAGCCACCGCGTACGAGGTAAATACCACCCAAGTCCAGCCCTCCTCTTCCCAAGCCTTCGCCATGTATCCCCTGTCCGTCCTCTCTTCACCTGCCATGTCCGCTGCCAGTCGTCTCTCGGACGGCAGCAGTAGTCGACACTCTGACCAAGGCCACCACCGCACCAAGAGCCAACCTGACTTTGAGATCGAACGACCCCTCAAGAGCGCGTCCGGTGTCCCCAAGCGACCCTCTAACCGGCGACAAAAGTCCGATTACTCGGCGGAGCATGCCCTCCGCACCAGCGTCGCTCGCTTGCTGGCCGCCAAGTCACGACCCTTTACCACGTCCGGCCGCATCCCTCTAGACCCTTCTGCGCTCGTCCTCTTCTTCCGCTCCAAGGTACGTCCTCTACCTCGCATGCTTGATCATATCTGATGCACGGCCAGAGTGGCATTACCCACTCGCTTGATTTCCCCATCGACGTCGATTACGACACGCCGCCCGCGCTGGACGTCCTCATCGCGGCCTGTCGACCCCACCAAACAGCCAACCACGGTTCCTACCCCGATCGCGACGCGCTCTTCTACCCTCCCAACCTCCCGCTCACAGCCACCCTTGAGATCGCGAACCACCCCATCCTCGACGCGGTGCGCAACGCCCTCTTTCCCACCTTGCCTGTGGGTCATTACCTCATAACGGTCCGGGACCGCCTCGAGGTCATGGCAAGCGGGCGACGCATGTCACCGCAACCGCGCACGTTGCGCAACGATGGACGGGTAGCCACCATCGTGGTCACTCTTCCCGTCCAATACCGCGGTGGTGCCCTGGTAGTGCGCGACGGCGAGGGGTCCGAAGACAAGTTCTTTGGCGGTGGACAGCCCGGCCAAGTCGAATGGACGGCGTTCCTCGCGGAATGCGAATACGAGGTCGAGACCGTCCAACAGGGGTGCCGGATGAGCATCTCGTTTGCGGTGCACCTCAAGACGTACGGGCCCTCGGTGGACCCGTTGATCACGCCCAGCGAACACTTTTTGGACCTGCTGTCTCCTGTACTCAGTTTATCGCGTGGGCGAAAGGTGGCGTTTTACCTCACGCAAGACTATGGGGTGAACCCAGCCGAGACGATTGCCGAGTCGTTGGTGCCCCTTGTACGTCCTCGTTTCTGGGTGCGGCGACTGAGCGCGCTGACGGGATCCTAGATGAAAGGGAGCGACTCGCTCTTGTACCATGCCCTCAAATCGTTCAAGCTTGCCCCCGAGCTCCACTGGGCGGCCGGAGGTTACATCTGGCCCATCGACCGCACGGTGGAATGTGGTAATGATGCCCTTTCCGAATCATCGTCCATGCCGTTTGGTACTCCCTATAGCTCGCCTTCGAAGCGGAGCGTGGCAATGCCGGCCCGATCGATGAGTTACTACGGGAACCCGGCGGAAGACGAAGAGCTGGATACGATGCGCATGGACGCAGACATGATCCGATTACGGGTGGAAGAGTCGGGCGCGATCGCGTTGGCCGACGCAGAGATTTTCGTCTTGTCAGATTGGGTGCCCGGACCAATGACCAAGGAGCGGGTGTATTTCGCATCGGGGGGTGACTTGGAAAAGTTGATCGTCAATGTGCTCCTGGTCACGTTCGTCCCATAGCAGTGCCATAGGACCCCTGGCGGGTTACTTGTCGTCTTCGCATTTGCATAGCATAGCATAGCATCGTATTATTTCTTCACGACGTGTCATGAAACCACAAAAAGCAATAGAAAACATGGACATTCGAAAAACGTGGAGGTTGTGGTGCACGGCGTGATTCGGGCTCCGATTGAATTTTTGTTTGCATTTCGCTTTTTCTGACAGCTTGGAACGGGTCCTATCCGGGCTCATCGCATCCAATTTTCGCGCTTTGCGGTCGTCGTCCCAATGCCGTGGCACTGGAACCACACGCCCCGAAAATGCGGATTGAGTTGCCCCACTCGCGAAGCGAACTCGAGCTCACATGGAAGTTGAGACGTCATACGAGGGGCCCCAACGCCACGCCGCGCCCAACGTCATGATCCCATTTTTGTTTTCGTGCAGGCATCTGGGCGATAGGCTCGCGGTCTCGGATCTCTCATGCCCCATCGGAGCATCGTCATCAGACATCGTGGGGTATCTACGCGAGATAGACAATAGGGTCCTGGCGTGCGTGCAGTACAGCACCGAGTGTAACCTTGTTCTCGCGCTCGTCCGCGCGTCGACAACGTTGGCGAGGTCCTATGCGCGCTCTTCTTCGCTGCATTATGCTGTGTCGGATCCTGGTAACGGCGACGTCCTGTTCGTCCGACTCGAGCCATCTCGTACAACTGATATTACTGATCAAGGGTTCAAGAGTTGTACTCGGATCGAGATCTAGGGCTTCGGGTGTGTCTATACCTCATCTGAGCCGCCAACAGCACGACTCTTCCGGAGCGCTTGCGTTTGTCCATCCCGGCTCCTGCATGTCTGTTCGCACACTTCGAGCGGAACAGCCATTGACGTCCACGAGGTCCGGAGGACGCTCGGTGCCCGAGGTATCGAGATTTTATCTCATCGGGGACCAGAAAGGAAAGCGTCCTCAATCGCATGGAAGTACTGGCCCTGCACCGGACCTAACTAACCGCCCGCGTTCGGACCCCGGCGAGGAAAAGTGCAACCCGTTGCTCGAAGTAAGTCTCTCTTCGCCGCCACCCCGTTGATTACCCACTCTGTCCCGTACAGCGTATCAGTCAGAGATAGTCACCCTCACGGGGCGCTTCAAGGTCAGCTTTTCTGAATGTGTACACGGTGTTTGCGGAAGCCCCGGATCCATGCCCGCTCAAAGCTATTGTGGGTGTCAGAAACTGAATGCATCATTGACGACCGAAGCCAATGCGCTCATCACTGAGGTAGACTAGCTCATGGGGGAAACGAGCTGACACATATGATTTGTGGATGTTGTAGCCAAGTTGGGAACGAGGCACCGACCAGCCCGCTGAAATAGATGGACGGGTTGATCGCCGGAGAGGTCTTGCAGGAGAACGAATTGAATGTGACATATGCGGATGAAACTACGAGAAACGGTGCGTGGTTGGCCATGTCGCATTGAAACTCATTATGTTTATCGTGCGTCAAGTACGCCTCTTGAATGTAGGCCCACGTCAGGATCAGGGACTCATCCGACAACTTGCTGAAGTACATCGGTAAATCAGAAAAGTGGTTGGAACCAGTCTCAACCAGTTTCAAACCAATCCACTTACTGAGGG
>JBBPUA010000791.1:0-12363 GCA_038094355.1 Afroboletus lepidellus | reverse complement strand
AGCGGGGGAGGGCGGGGGCGGGGGCGGTCGGAGGGAGGGGGGGGGGAGGATGGGGGGAGGGGTGCTGGTCGACGAGGGAGAGTTTGGAGGAGAGATCGGTGGTGACGATCGCAGGGATGCTCGGGGAGGCGGGGGACATGTCGGGAAAGGGAACCCGAAAATGCGAGGAGGAGATATTATAACAGTAAGCCTAATAAACTCTCCCAGTGGCGGAGCATCTCACTTGGCACGCGCGCGTCGTCAATGAGGGGGGTGGAACATTCGAATAGAAAACACAGCCCCGTTCCATTTGGAAAATCCACGGCACACCACTCGCACCATCCACAAACATCCGAGCAAACTTGAGCCGGCTCTGTGTGCTTGGCTTAAATACGCCTCTCCACCTCCGTCTTGGCTGCTCGTCCTGCCCAGCGTCGAATTGCCAATCTTCGTCCCCTCCTCCCATTTTGGGCTGCAGATCATCGCGGCCCGGGCGTCCGTGTGACCCGCGACGTCATCCGGCCCACCCATGCCCGAGCGTGCACGCTCCCCCGTGTTCTGACTACGTACTTCCTCGTGTCTTCCGCGGCCCTCTTCCAATGACCTTTCCAATTACCCACTCTAGATAATCATCCTTCTCACCGCTCCCCTTGATAACCCACGATCTAGTCCACAATTCCGACGTCATTAATATGGCCCGAACCTTCCATTCTTATCAGTCACAACGTGCCTTCGATTTTGTGAATATGATCCAGCACCTCTCCCTCTTTCCCTCTGCTGATCTCAAGCCACTCCCGGCCATGCCACATCTGGTATCACTACCGCACACTCGATGTGGTCTCCAACTCGGTCCCGATCTTGCAGCAGGGTTATCCATCAACGTTACCTACGCCACCACTTAGCGCCGTCTTCTTTTGCGTCACCGGGCCCACCGTCGACGAAATACCATCCCCATAATCGTCTGTCCCCTGTCGGCCCATCCGCCACAATGCTATTGCAGGGTTGATTCGCACCGATCCCATCTTTCATCAAAAATTCACTTATTCATCCCTTTAGGGTCCGAATCCACGTTGACTTGGCGTGTTTGGTTCTCATTAGCCACTCGAACCTCCTTCGCAGGCCCTTCATCATCCACCCATTTCCCCAACCGGCCAGTTTACGATGGCAGGCCAGCTTGGCTGCCACGAAATTGATGTGTCAGTTCAGCCGGGCGCCTTTCGTTTTTGGGTTGCCAAATATGGTAGCCATAATGGTCCGCCATCGTTCCATGCAGAACATTCCATGTTTTAGACATTTCGTGAACGAAGCCTATAATTTCGTCGATAGAGCCAAACAACTGCCAACTTAACCAACACTTTGGTAGCCCGCTTCAGGTAATGAGAACCTTTGATAATCGCGGCGGAAATAATTTTCACATTCCAAGCTTTTGTATCACCACAGAAATCATGCCAACTCGAACATTCGTCAATCCATTGGATGGAACCCGAGAAGATCCACAGCACCCGATGATGGTCACCAACGTTCGCCTTGGAGGTAAAGGGTTCGGCGTGGAATCCCGTGGGCCCGCTCAGAGTATTTTGAAACAAGACGGTTGCCTTATCGCGGACATCGTAGGAAACAGCTCCGTCTGTCACTTGGGATTTCTGATAAGAAGTTCTACGACGCATCAGACGAGGAGTTCCGCCGTATCTCCATACAGTGATGACACAAGGACACTGTCATGGGCCTGTGAAGTCTGACAACGTAGGCACGCCATCTTTAGGTGATCCATGTTCACTAAATCCATACCAGAAAACACAGCTTGTTATGGCTATTTTGATATACAAATTAGTCGAGGCTATGGCCTGTTGATTCTAGTAGGTAACCGTATTCTCTTAGGCTCACAGCAAGTGCTCATTGTCCTCCTTTTTTGGCACTACGAGTCGATGGTAGTGTCTATTGTGATGCATATATTCGCTTCTCCTGTCACTGCCGAGTCACAGACTAAGCAAAACTGTGGCCAGGCGGATCAGTATCGTTATGACTGCAGAAAAGCTTTCAACGTCTTGGAGCGCGTAACAGGGATGACGCTCACCCTCAATGACCGTGGACCTCGGCGCTATGTGCTAACCTAACAGCAGGGTTATCAGTGAACCAGTGCCCACATCCACTTACCTACAGTACTTGGCAATTACATGCGGATATCGACCACCGGGCGGATCTCAAGGCCAAGGCGCCGTTCGACTCATCAAGGCTGCCTGCGTAGTCGCACGCCGTCCTGTGTCAGAATGACGACAACTATTGGACGCCGCAATATGCATACGTGCGTCCTTGGGTGGTGGTGGCAGCTCTGAGGTCGCGTGCAGCAACAAGTGGCCCATACGAGGGCGTTTCAGCCATCATACCTTGCCGCCAAGAATGCACAGCCCAGACTGTGAATCATGTGTCAACCGTCGTCTGCGGAGGGACACTATTGGCGTTTGCGAGGCTGATTGTGGCCGTGATGCGTTGGTTTGTCGAAGTCGAACGCGTCGCGGAGACGAAAACTCGACTGCCTGATGGCGCAGAACGCGCTTGACGCGCCACGGCAACGCCCAGGACAGCCAGAACCAAACGAATAAATGACCGAAGTCGGAAAATACCTGTCAGCTGGGGGAGGCACGACTGCGGTGAGGTCCACAGGCGAGCACGCGAACCGAGATGACAGTAGCTCAGAGCCTCGCCACGTACTTTCTTTCAATGGAGCTTGGACGCAGCGCACACGAACCTGGGACGAAAAGCACTAGCTTGGAAGCGCCGCCGTGACGCCGCCACCTGCCGAACGTTCCATCGGAAGGTTTCCAAGAACGAACGGCCTGCGGAACGGGCGGTATCGCCCGTTCATGCCCGTCGGGCCCAGTCAGAATTGAAAATGGAAGGCCGTTGGGATGGTCGCCGTCGACGACAACATTGAACATCAACGTTTTCTTTGTCCATGACCGGCAACAACGCATGGGCAAAACAACGTGGCCTCCGGTCGGAGGCGTTGGCACTTGGCAGTGGGCACGTCGCGTGTTCTCAGGCGAGATGAACGTGCCAGTGGACCTGTGTGATCGCTAGGATACTGGCTTGTTGAGAAAGCAAACCAAGCAAGCTTTAGGTCGCTGCGGACTCGGATGGCGCAGTCGTTTTGATGGTTTTAGTTCAGTGACACCATGTGCGGCGTGATGCAAAAAGGTTTAACTCGGAACGCGTTACACATGATTCTAGGTGAAATGAGACGATAAAAGTCAGATGCACACTGAGCGACCCACAAATGTACAAGGGCTCCAGGAACCACAGTAGTACTTCCATTACATGCCCCGCAGAAAGATCCTGCAGATCTTGCGCAAACTATGTTGCGAACCAAATTGCCCACATGTGCACGTTGTTCCCACATTGAGTCCGTGACTGAAGTCTGGAAGAAATTCTAAGGAAAGGTGACCCAGAAAAAGCGTAATACGGTACGTGCATCTACGTTCTAGAAAACTCGGTTCATCATGAGAACTTGCGTAAAAAAGGAATAATCATATAGAAGAGCCAGCGAATAGAGATATCTGATGAACGAATGGCTGGTGCAGTATGTAATACCATCGACTGCGTTAATCCCTAAATATACGAAGTCATACCTTCTCTGGCGCTTCATGGTGTGGGGCTTACCACCTGCGGGGTAGGTACATGCCCGTTCACCACGTTGCTTCCGAGCTCCTCATCCTTCCTTCGCGTAAGTTCTGCCTGACCTTCTTTATCGAGAACGTCGGGTTTGAGCCGGCCCATTTCCCTGATAAAGCTCGATCCCCAGAAGACCGCGGAGTACTTGTTAACGTATTTAAACAGCTTGCGATGGTTCTCAGCGCGTGTCTCAGCATCCATCGTGACAGCTTCATGAATAGCGTTCGCGACCTGCTGCGAGTCCCACGGGTTGACGACAATAGACCCATTGAGACTCTGGGCAGCCCCCGCAAACTCAGAAATGATCATGACACCCTGGCGAGCTTGTTGGCAGGCAATGTATTCGTACGATACCTAGGGTAACGTTGACGTCAGTGAACGTTGCAGCGAAGATGTGAACCCTTACCAGGTTCATTCCGTCCCTGGTGGAAGAGACAAGACAGACATCACTAACGGCGTAAAGGGCGCAAAGTTCATCGAACGCCAGGCTCTTGTGCATGAAATGGATGGGCATAAACTCCACTGTCCCAAAGCGCCCATTGATCCGGCCAACCAATTCATTCACAGTCGAACGCAAGTTTTGGTATTCTTCGACGTCCTGACGGGAGGGAACAGCCAGTTGAACCAGCACCACCTACAGAGACGTCAATCGCAGGAATGCTTGGGGCATACCAGTACTTGCCTTTCCGATCCACTCTGGATGCTGCGTGAGGAAAAGCTCGAGTGCATGCAACTTTTGGGGGACACCCTTGATGTAATCGAGACGGTCGACGCCAACGATAAGTTTCACGCCAGCAAATCGCTGCTCCAGCTGAGCAATACGCGCCTCTACCGAGTTTTTCTTCAAGTTCTATTCCATCGTTGTTAGCGAGGAATTTGATGTGTGCATACGAACCCGCACCTCGATAAAAGAACCGGGCTCAATGCCAATGGGGAATGTACCGACGTGAGCCAAACGTCCCTCGAATTCGACGCCATTGGGCATCGTCGGCAAGCCGAGAATACGTGTGCATGAAGACAAGAAATGGCGCGCATAGTCATAGGTATGGAACCCGATGAGGTCACAAAAGAGTATGCCGAGTAAAATTTCGCGGCGAACGGGAAGGATGCTGTGTTCATTATCAGCGAAGTCGGATCGGATGCCGGGCCAAACGCGCACCGATAAATCTCACTGCTCGGGAAGGGGGTGTGCAAGAAGAAGCCGATTTTGACGCCAGGAATCTTATCGGTGTTCGTGGAGAAGCTTTCCTCAAAACCTTCCGTAATCTTGGACAATTCTCGCTTTTGCCAGTCCCCACTCGCTGTACCGTCGACGAGCCCTCGGAGGATCATGGGAAGGAGCATGAGATGGTAGTCTTGGACCCAAACCATCGCACCAGGGGTGATTTGCGAGCGGACTACCTCGGCAAACTGCAGATTGGCTTGGCGATATGCCATCCAGTTTTCTTCGTCGAAATTCATCTCGCCGGGATGGTAGTGAAACAATGGCCATAAGATTGAGTTGGAGAAGCCGTTATAGTGACGGTCAGCAACGTCGTCGTCAAGGTAGACAGCATGACAGGAGTATTCGTCCATAAGCCGTTCGTCGACATACGGACGATCCTTTGGAGGGATGCAGAACCCGGGCCATCCGATCCACGTAAAGTTCAAAGACTTCTTAAAGCCGGAGAGGGCAGATACGAGTCCACCAGAAGACATCTTGAAATGGTACTCGCCAGAAGCATCCTTGGTGATTGTGATGGGAAGCCGGTTAGAAACGACAATAAGATGGTTTCCGTGCCCGAAGTCCATGTCGGCAAGGTTGGGGTCGAAGGAAAGGGGAGGGAAGAGAGACGAGGGCATGACGGGGCAGACCCGGGATTATAAGAGCTACGGGTTGGAGTAGAAGGCGACAGAAACCATGCAACAGAACCAGATTAAGGAGATTATCGCGAGTCAACGACGATATACTAGCTCCGTTTCCAGAAGCGCGTAGCAAGTAGTTTGAACGGGGTGTTCCGAATATCCGATGTTCCCACTCTCAACTGACCTCCGGCATGCCCCATTTACTGACATCAACTCGCACATGCTCTCAAACACCAATCCCAAGTGCACAGATGCTTTCATTATTCTGCATTACATACGGTGCACAGCAGAGAGTGGTACATGCGATACGCGACTTGATCAGTCGAACAGACCGAAGCCCTAGATAACCATTCAGCGGTAGAAGTAGGTACGTGGCCAAGTTTGGCTTACCATGTCATCATCAGATTCTTCTTTCTCCTCGGCCTTCTCCTCAGCCTTGGATTCCTCAGCGGCAGCCGGAGCAGCGGACTCTGCGGCGACAGGAGCGGCGACAGCGAACGCCTCAGGATTTTCCAAGAATGCTTTAGCCTAGGTGACATGAGTCAGTAAAAAGGATAGCTTATTCGACATGGACAAAGATCAGAAACAAATTCGGGAATGCATCGTGAAGTTCAGCATTTTCAGTGTGATAATACGTTGAAAACATCACAAATAGTTGGCAATCAAAATGGAACTGACCTTCTCTGAGCCTTCGAATGTGTAGTCGGTAGCCAGGGAAACTGCGATGAGATTCTTGTACGAGTTGACCAGAGAGTGAACGACGGAGACGATGGTTGGATACTGAAGTGCAAGCGAAATGCAAGCAATCGACTTGATTCCGGACATGAACCGGTCGATAAGGTCCTTGTCATCGATGTCAAGGACTGACGGTGCAAAGACATTCCCGGAATCAAAAATCTGAACCACGGTCATGCCGTACGTGAAAGGGGAGATATTCAACATGTTCAAGAGGGTAGCCTCGGAGGTTCCGACACGACTACCAGCAGTGACGACTTGAACATCGGACACAATTTCAATGGTCCCACGGGCGATCTTTGTAGGAATACCGAGAGCCTGGAAGAAAGAAGTCTTGCCAGGTTCCATACCGGTGTTACCGGCAGGAACGAAGACGTCCTTGGGGGCGAAGGCGCCAGCACGGGCAGGGGCGGCAACCTTGTTGGCGACTATAATGTCACGTACTTCCTTGAGATCGCACGCGGTAAACACGAAACCGATATTGCCCTTGACGTGGGGGAGGAGTCTTTCGAACTGGGGGAACTCGGAGAGGATGGAACGGAGAGCGCGGCGAACCATCGTGTTCTTACCCATCAAGACGATACCCTTGCCACGCAGAGCGGTACGAATCTGATGCATCTGGTTCGAACCGACATTGTCGACGTTGACCAAGAAAATGGAAGCTGAATAACCGAGGTATGTAAGTTCCCAGCTAAGAGGTGTATAGAACGCACGATATTTGGCGATAAGCTCCTTCAATTTGATGAAGTAGACTTCTTTTTGCGCGCGGGTAGCACCCATCGTTATATGTGGTTACTGAACACGCTACTGAGGACAGACCGCAGGTGTGTTGGACCGCACATGACTCACATATTCGGTGCAAATGATTCTGCAATGGATAACTGGTGCCTCCCGATTGACCTCTATGATTTCAGTGAGCTAAATGACATCCTGTGAGTCAATAAACGCACCAGCAGTGCCAATGGATTTTTCAAGGCGGCTTGTCAAGGGATGTTGTTGCCTACCTGACTGACAAGGTTTGGCAATCGATCACGGCTGGGAACTGCCGTGCTAGTTTTTAAATAAAGTTGAATCCCCGACGGATCGGACCGCTTTGTTTGTCGATGTTTGTTAGATTTACCGTGGCACTTTGGCCACTTTCTACTTCAACTACGACGTGGATGAAATGGAATGTCGCGATGGTGTCTACGGACCGTCCGAGCCCTTGGCGGTCATGACATCAATTCGAGGCGAGTCTTGCACCATATGCAGTACCTTTGGAATCTGACCAGACACAGACTATCCCACTTTCCCCCTCAGACATCACGACATTCAAGACCTCAGTTCATTGGCGTACGCGCTCATGAGGCAGTCCCTGTGGCAGGGGAAATAGATTCCCCTGTCGTCGCTTCGTCATCTCCACTGTCCAAGCCAGTAGAGCAATTCGAGTCTTGCGGACCTGCATGCTCTCGAACGAGTCGCTCTCCCATCGACATCTTGAAGCGGTTTCTGTCGCCAGGATCGGATTATCCGTTTATTTATTCATCAAGGGCTATTCGCTCTCTTTACTACTACGCGGAGTCCAGGAATCAACTTGGGATGTTGGACTCCAAGATGCTCACCCTTCTAATATGCTTGTTTGGATCGTTATCCATTGATTCCTCCATATCTATTCCATACAGAGATTCACTGGCACCACGCTTATCGCAAGTATCCACGTGCAGGACCCATTGGGCTTTCGTCCTCAAAGTCGGAAGATACAAGTTACGAAGGGGAATGCCTCTCCAGGATTCAGATCGGTTTTGGTTGATGCGTGCTGAACTAGGAACTATTCAGGCTGGGCCACCTTCAGAGCGTAAGTTCGTCCTCCTATGGTTATGTAGGATGCTGCATACATACCTTACAGTTCTTTCGCGCGATGCATACAGCGCTGCTGTGCGTGCGCGCACCCACTATCATATCATTCGTCGCCACTCCCGTTGTCCCGAGGTACATGCTCACTACCTTGAGGTGCTCTTAGCTATCCGAGATCCTCGTCTCATCGACATCGCCGCCCGCGATCTCTCTTTCCTTCTGCGCACTCACCGCGTGTGTCACCGGCGGCTGCAACGCATACTCCATCGCTTAGTTGTTCGGTATGGTGGAGTTTTATCGATCGAATCCCGAGAGGCCATCCTTACTGCGCTTTGGAGTCGTTCTTGTCGGGGAACCAGTGGGCCTTCTAACATTGTCGCTGAAACCGGACTATCAGGCACGGTGGCGGGCGACTACGCTTTCGATACGATATCCATCGCTCGCTCGCTTACTGCCACTCTGTTCGGCTTCGTTGAGCTTGTCGATGAGAAACCAGTGAACTTGGCTAACCAACTTCTTTCCGTTTTTTCCCCGGCATATACGTTTTCCATGCGTTGGAATTCACTAGTTTTATTCTCCATCTTCAACTCTGAGGTACCGCAGCTTACCACAACCCACCTGACGAGCGATCATACGATACCTCAAGTAGCCTTGTGTTGGCATGTCATTTTTGGCCTCGCCACCATAGAAAATGATATTCTTCAAGAATCACTCTTGGCACTTGCGATGCCAGCCAGTACGGAAGGAATTCTGGAGACAACACGTACTTTGCACCAGCTATGGCTGCCCGTTAAAAACTCATGGTTGGTGTCTCGAGATCTTGCATGCGCCATTACCGCGTCTTTCCTCAGGGTAGTATGCGTTTTGGCTGACGCAGCCCTATTCCGTGATTGTCAAAACCTTTATCACGAGGAGAATAGCTTGGAAGGTCCCCGGACATCAGCGCAAAAATTACTTGCCGCTCAGTACATTGGAGCGGCAATGCGTTTGCAGGGTTCGCTCTCAGACGGAGTGCTCAGGATATTAGAAGCCTTCTCTCTGGACTCGGAGCTTCAGCGTCAGATCCTGGCTCTCGCCGTGAAAGCTCTTGCACCTATAGATACTTCCCTCGCCTACGTCCTCTACTCTGTCGCACAAGGAAAGGGTGTGGAACTGGGTCCGGAAGCGACTTATGCTCTTGCCATGTCATCTGTGCGACGTGGTGCATTCCACGAAGCAATTCTCTTTGTCAATAGTGGGAGATTTTCTGCGGAGAAGCGGGGTATCCTCATATCAGCCATCGCACGCAAACTCCAGGAAAATCCGCGAACTCGTTACCCGCCAAGTGCCTTGCTCGCTGTGGTCGATGAACTTGCAGTTTTGTACCGTTCGCAGGTCCCGCCTGAACACTTTCGGGGACATCTTGAGCAGCTCTTTGTTACCCTTACCCGGCATGGTAGAGGCCCGCAGTTATTTCCTGTGATGCTTTCCATCTTCAAAATGTCGCCCGATTTTTTTCAGCCACGATTCTTCCTCAGGTATTGTCACGCGCTGATACGGCACAGGCAATTTCCCATCGCTAGCAAGCTCCTCGATGCTATCACAGCTGTACATCCGAAACTTGTTCGATCTCTGCGCATTCTCACGGATCGGGGCATTATGCGAACCAAGGCATTCCGAACCACCCCTCTCCGCGGCCCAACATCACTTAGACTGTCCTCCCGTCTGCAGCGCCATCTGTTCGCAGGGCCCTCACTTGAAATTTCACTACAAGAACTTCTTAGATCAGGACGTGTGCTTGCTGCTAAGCGCATTTTTGCCTGTGCGGCAGCAACAATTTCATCGAGGCGATGCACCGCGTTGGGGAACATCCTCCTACACGGGGTCTCCCGTCAACCTACGTCACGTAATGGAAGGCGCGTCCGCAAAATTCTCGCGCTCATGGAAAACCTTGTCGAGAACCACGATTTTCGACCGGACAGAGTGACGGCCAATATATTGATCAAGGGTATGATCACCTGGCGGTCGGCGTTCGACTCCCAACGGCTTCGCGAATTGTTCGATCAATTGGTCAGGAGTGGGTATCCCGCTGCGGACTGCTCACCGTCGCATCCACCATTCAGCACGCAGCAGACGCAGCCTTCGGGTTCGTCTGGTTTTTCAAAGCTGTTGCCCTTCATTTCATTTGAGAAACATGGGAGACCGCTGTTCAAGATGTTCACCAAGGCATTCTATTTGTGTAATGATGTGGAAGCTGCGAGAAAGGTGGTTGGGATTCTCAAGGTGGAGGCCTACAAGAACGCCATGGCGTTGGAATTGAGGCGGAAGGCAAGATCGAAGGGCAGGGCCAAAGCAGGTCAGAGGAGCGCGATTCCGTTAGACACTGTTGTATCTTCAATTGATTGACGTGTTGAGAAACTCTAACAGTTAATCCCGGAAGCTGTAAACCGCCACTAGCCGTCGAACACTGTTGATTCGCATTTTTTTTTCGAACTGCGTGTTCCTCGCGGTTCGACACGTGTAGCATGCAAATCTGATTAATGGTTGACTCCGGATCCTACTGCTGAGCTCATCTAAGTTACAGTGGCATTCCACGACTGGATCAGTCCTGCGGGTAGCCCCTAGACCAGACTATGACATGCAACCCTCAGGCTTCGCAGTAAGTAGATTCCGCAACCTCAAACAGATCGAAGTTGATCAATCGCGGTCGCAGCGTCCGCGCCGTATTCGACGGCCATCATACAAGGTGCTCGAAAACGAAAGGCTGCAGCGTGGACCTCCAACATTGAAACACCGTCGCGACCTTCTCAGACGGCTGCCTCAGAAAAGGACTCAAGTGGAAGTCGTCGTGCCAACTTTGCAGCAACTCCGAGATGCCCAGATCGAAAGCGAAAGCGAAGCGTGCAGCCTACCCACCGCTAGCAAGCGTGATTCACGAGAACTACCGCCCCAGCCTTTGCAAATCAAGTCGGAGGAGAACGACGTCAAGGTGTACTTCCTCCAGCAGGTGATTGCCCCGTTTGCTGCTGTGGCGGCACGCTCGCTCATCGACGTACACACGACGCACGGCGTGCATCACTATAGACTACGATCAAGGTAGAAATCAAAGCGGAAGAGATCATCTCGGAAAACGTGGTTCGAGACCGCCTGGCACGCATTGGCTACGACACGTTCCATATCGATCTCCCTCGCGACGTCCTCGACGCAACCACGACTAGAGAATTCACGACGCGCACATGGGGCGGCAGCATGCAAGCCACCTTTCCCAAGATCGGCAAGACGTTCACTCACGGACTGGATGACTTCATGTACATTGGTCTCTTTTACGATCCGCACGCGCCCCGTTGGCCTGGGTCGCCCGGTTTGTTGTTCAGGTTCAGGGATGACGGAGTGGAGTGGCCCAAGATCATGCGCGTCATCGTACGCCTGAGGAACAACGCATGGCAATACATGGGCCAATACGAGCTAACGCCAGCCCCTTCGCTCACGCCGGACGAATGGAATGCACAATCGGACAAGGTGAAACTTGGGCCTCCTTGCAGAGACGACCGGGAAGTCCTCACGGGCTGTTGCAGGTCAAACGAAAGTGGGCGAACAGGCTCTCTGAGAGAAAGTTCGATGGTGGCTTAAAAGCGAGCATTGTCCTCTGGAAACGGCTGAGTCGCGGTCCGACGCCGCAAGAGGTTGCAACCGCTCTGCAGAACGACGAACGGTTCCATGTGAGCGCGGAGGAAATTCTCTTGGCGTGTGATGAAGGCCGAGTAGTGCGCTTTTCCACGTCGATATCCTTGGTGTGAGATATCTCACTAAGACTCTAGGTGGTTCGTGTATGGTGCATGAAGTGTATTGGGTATGATGCGAACTTCCAAAGGAGAATTGCAGCTGGCTCTTGAGCAGTGTGCTAGTCTGTTTCTTTCATGCTCGTGGGCTTTTTGACATAAAGATCTGACTGCAGCTATCACATAACCTTGTTATTGGTGTTATCTCCAGTAATCGACACTATTGTTGATACAGCGACTTCTTTTCTCTCGGAAGCCTAAGGTCAAAGGACATGCCCAGTTTTTTTTTTTTTGCAAACAGTCGACGAATATCGGGGCGGCTGTTTTTCAGCAGACCGTGGTCGTCACCTCAGAAGTTTGGGCCCTATGAAGGCTCAGAAGAAAGACGTTTCGCCGTCATTCAAAATGAACATAGAAATGCCTTATCACCTCTAATGATCTAGTAATATCTTCCTCCTCCACGACGAAGTGAATTCTATACGACGTGGACGGTGGGGTTTCTGCTATGACAAGTGTTTGTGCCCGCTGATGCGACTTAGATTCA
>JBBPUA010000790.1:0-12364 GCA_038094355.1 Afroboletus lepidellus | reverse complement strand
ATATCAATTTCAGCCAGCAAGTCCATCTCAACTCATATTGAATTGTGGCACTCATCGCCCGTCATGTCATCCATCCAACCTTGTCTTCCACTTATCTGGCACCATCTCCATCAATCTGGCAACCCGAATCCTCATCCTTGACTGTCCTTGTCTCTACCTCGCTCAGTCCACCACCTGGCCTGGTATCTCGCCATAGTGCGTGCGTTTCGAGGTCACACTCATTTCTATTCACTGTCTAATGTCCCTGTGACCTATTGGCATCATCTCGGTCTGTCCATCAGCTCCAATTGTGCTCATTGGGCTTCCTCGACCCCAACTCACCTCCTCGGCCTCCATCTCAACTCAGCACATTCATTTCATCGAAGTGCTGGATTTTGCAGTACCTAGGGCTTCTCCCGTCATATCCAGCATGGTTTGCAATGCTTCAGATGCTTCAATGTCATCATCTCTGAATTCAGTCCTCTCACCCCCTAGGATTCCTCTTGATGAAGTGAGTTGGTTCCATCAAAGCACTGGGTTCTTGGGGTTGCCTAGTGTGGCCATTCGGCCACTCAGCTTGTCTGAATCTTCTTCTGGTGAGTTCCTCCTCACCCTTCTCTCTGACTGTTCTTAGGCTTGAATGTAGCATATAAAGTAAGGAAAACTCATATGCAGAGTCGCTGAATCTCAGCTCTGAGTCCCTGAGCCCTGTCTGAAGTTGCCAGGCAGTCATCTCAAGGTACTTGACATGGGTGGTGGCACAGTTGAGAAGCAAGACCTTGCTTGGCTTCTAGCAAGTTGGAGCATCCTTGAGCCAGTGGTAGCCCTTGTGAAACCTGTCATGAAGCTCACTCGATGTGCTGACAGTGAATAGTCTTATGGTAAACATTGGTGGTGCTCCGAGCTGTGATCGCACGCCAGAAGTCGACGTCATCCTCACCCAACATTGCAAGACTTTCATCTTGGGTCTTTGCTATCAAACGAGAGGTGGGAGCAGTAGTGGGTTGAAGACTAACGAGGGCAAGTGGACACCACTACTGCAGCAGGAAAGACTAAAAGGCTAATGCGAATGTGTGATCAGCATATTTGTTGACATAGAAGAGGTGGTACTGACCATACAATTAGAGTCTACAGCCCGCGAGTTGATTTGTCTGAGTGGTCGCGCATGTCGATAGACAGTCATCATCATAGTTGAAATGGAATGGGACTTATATATCTGGCTTGAGCATGCATGGAAGGCGAGGAGTTCTTTTGGCGAGGTCAGGCAATGAGTGTATCTGCATGTCTGGGCTGACAGAGATGACAGACAATGGGGGCAGAAGTCACTGTTTCTCCTGTCCTACTGATATATATATACTTGATCTCATATGTCTCACATGTGATAGACTGCAGCCACATGGCACCTTGGCCAAGTGTAGCTTGGTTTCATACTAAGACTCAACACTCCTCCTCAAGCTCAATGAAGGCCAAGGGTGTCAAAGTATAACTCCAAACACATTCCAGCCCAGTCCCAAATATCTTTGTTCTGGAACTACCTCTTCTGGAAGCCCCTATTCCGGAATCACCTATTCCGGAACTACCTATTACCCATTCCAGAAGCTCCTATTCCAGAAGTACCTATTCCAGATACCTTGATGCATTTCTGGTATCAATTCCATCCAGAATTACCTGTATATCAATCTTTCCTTTTTAATACTCATTATCCCTTTTGGGGGTATGTTTTAGACATTTTGGCAGTCATCATATGACTCGCCACCATCGTACGATTCCTTTTTCTTTTCTTTATACTATACCTAATGGATGCCGCTTGCTCTCACATACCTCAAACTGGACATCGGGCCAGAAGTGTCAGAGTTGGTATGCATGCATTCAGAGTTCACTACTTAAACCTCCTGCATTTTTCCATGCTCACCTCAGTCGTGTTAACTCCCTGTGGGCAGCACACTGAGGTGAGCTTCTTTTTTTTACTTAGATTACATTGTAGCTAATGTTACTTAGTTTGGGCCTTACTGCCCTCATCTAGGTGAATACAGTTGTGTTAACTCCCTGTGGGCAGCACACTGAGTTTGGGCCTTACTGCCCCCATCTAGTATCTTTGACAAAGGGATTGAGTGAACTTTTGGTGTTCGGCCTTTGCCAAAGCTTTAGTGAGTATATCCGCAGTCATGTTGCCAGTGTGGCAATCTTTGATATCTAATATCACATTTTGCATCAATTGATGGGTACATAAGTATTTTAATCTGAAATAATTCAACCATTGGTGAAATTTACTGTCAGTTGCAATTGCGATTGCTGATCTGTTATTGGCATGTAATACTGTCGCCATGTGTGGCTTAAAGCCTAGTTCTATGTATATGTTTTGCAACCAAGTGGCTTGTTGAGCTGTGTGAACCATAGATATAAATTCTGATTCACATGTGCTTGTCATGACTAGATGTTCCTTCTTGGAGCTCCATAATATGGCTCCGTTATGAAATAGGAACATGTTCCCACTTGTTGATATCATATCATAATTGTTGCCTAAACTGGTGGCCATCAGGAAAATTTTAATGAAATGATAATCCATTATAATACTTCAAGGGGGATTGATAAGGGATTATAATGGTATATCTGGGATTATCAGTCCTATCTGAGGATTATCTTGGATTATCATTCTCCTTCAAATTTTCCTGATGTGTTGGCATAGCCAAAGAATTCACCATTGGGGTCACTCCTGGTGTAGGTGATTTCAAGATCCTTTGTCCCTTTCAGATATCGTAATACATGCTTCACAGGAGTCCAATGTTGTAAATATGGGTTGCTGTTGAATGAACACAATCGGTTTACTGCATATGCTATATCGGGACATGTGCCTATTGTGGCATACATAAGTGATCCCATAAGTGATGCATAACTGTTGGAACGACCACTATCATGCTTCTCCGCACACAATTGCAACTTCAGACTCTTGTCCATTGGTGTAGACACTGAATTTGCATCTTGCATATCATATTTTTCCAATATGGACTCAATGTATTTAGTCTGTGTGATGCTCAAGGTATCTTGCTCACAGTCTTGGTTGATCTCAATCCCTACAAGCTTGCTTGGCTCACTCGCAGTGATGGCTGGTGTAAAACATTGGTAAACAGTCACTGCCACCGGGGGTTGGTCGGCGGAATGTGAAAAAAAACATTGTTACACCAACATTAGGGTTACAATTGTTAATGGGATCTGCGACTTTTCTTGTGCATGTGTCACCTTATGGCCACTGCACCAGATCAAGAAGCCATCCAAAGTCAAGTCCCATCACTATCAGAGATCCGAGAATGTACCCTGCAAAAGTTCCTTCTTCGACCTTGCCTTTGGCAGGTCAAGGTGGCTGTGGCCATACTTGGTGAACAAGATGTAGTCTGCACAGCTGGCACAGGGATGGGAAAAACCCTCCCAACAGCTCACCAAGTAAAGCCCACAAACCAGGTGCATTCATTTCCAGCTCTCATCCCATATCCTCCAAACTAAACTCTTCAAACTTCTTTAGTGTGGAGTGGCACACACCGAAGTGCCAGCCACCATCTTCTGCTGCGATATTTTGTATCTCAGTGAGGTACCGTCCTGTCATCACCATGTGTGCGCACTGATCTAGATTTCCATTACTTTAAGGATGCTTGACAAGGATGGAGAAGAGATCAGGCACTCGATCAAGGAGTTCTTGGATGTCGGGATGATTATCATATTGTCGGGATGTAAGTATACCAATCAGGAAATTGACTAGGGTGATATCATGCTCCTGAAGAGTCTGGATGACTGCTGGAAAGACAGAGTCCATCTTAACCAAGGGTTGTTTGCCATGCTCACTCCATGGGGCCCATCTTATTAGGTGAATGTATATTACCTACAAAATTGTAACCCTAATATTGGTGTAACAACATTTTTTTTTCACATTCTGCTGACCAACTCCCAGTGGCAGTGACTGTTTACCAATATTTTACACCAGCTGTCGCTGTGAGAGAGAGAGGATTAAAGTTAGGCGGTGTTTGAAAAGTTCACAGCTACATGGATTTACCCAGCCAATGATTACTAGGATATTGCCCCTCTCACTCGCAGCGTCAGTGGAAAGGAGCCTGACCCTCAGCCAACTCTGTACGTTATCACTCCAGTTGGGACCACCTTCTATTCCCACAACACCACCTGGCTCGCCACCTATGCCCGTTACCGCTCCCGCATCAACTGCACTAGCTTCACCTCCACCTCCTGTATTGGCTGCTGCTCCAGTTGTGCCCACACCTAGTGTCTTACCGAATGCAGGTAGTACCAGTCATGTAGCTCCTAAAATAGAGAAGCTGCATGAGAAAAACTGGGTCACCTGGCGAACGAGGATGGAAGTGATTCTCGAAGATTATGAGATCCTCCTCCTCCTCCTTGGCAAAGAATCCCAGCCACAGGACCCTGTAATGGGAAGATTATGGCATAAGCGAGATAGTGTAGTCAAAGTCTTGATCACCACTGCAATTCGAGATGGACAAGTTATGAACATTTGTGGCTGTACCACTGCTGCTCAGATGTGGAATGCCCTTTGCATCATCCATGAGCCTGTCGGTAACTACTGCATCATGTCTCTCAAGCGCTCTTTATACAAGACTGTTGCCAAAGAAGGTGCTGATATCACCACCCATATTGCTGGATTGCGACTTCTTCAGGAACAACTCATGCTTGCTGGAGAGCCTATTGCCAAATCGGAGTTTAAGGATCTCCTCGTGTCCTCTCTTCCTGCCAGTTGGGAGAGCTTCATGTCAGGATTTTCAGGTTATCAGGAGAGCACTCATGGCAATCAGCATGCCCAGTTGCTCACTGTCCAACAACTTGTGTCCCTCATCCTCGATGAGTGACAGTGCTGAAAGGAAAAGGTGGGAACAAGCAAGTATGCCACTTACTGTACACAATCACTTCCACCAGTGGCAGTGGCCAACATATGAAGTCAGAACCCTGCTCCATTTGTGGTCAAACGAATCATGCTACTGCCAACCACTGCCATAAAGGCAAATCCAAATGCAGCATTTGTTAGAAATTTAGGCATAAGGATGAGGTTTGCTGGAAGAATCCAGTGAATCAAGGAAAAGGACACATATCAGGATGCACAGAGAAAGGCGGGGACAAAAGGGAACCATGCCAAAAGGGGAAAGGGAAGGAGCATGCACATATCTCCCAGTATGATACTGACTCTGAGGTCGAGAGCAATACTACCGATCTTACAAAAGCACTCGCTAAAGTGTCTGTAGCCATAGATGTAATGACTGAAGAGGTTGATTTTCTGCTTACCCATGGATCGCTGACTCAGGAGCAAGTATACACATATGTAAAGATGCAAGGCTTTTGATGAGTATTTGATACTCTTACAATGAGTGGTGCATGGCCTCGGTGGCACTCCAGTAACCACCCTTGGTTGTGGTACTGTCATCCTTGATAGCTGAGTTAGGGATCATATATTTAAGGTATGCTTACATGACGTACTCCATGTTCCTGATGCATGTGAAAATATATTGTCCCTCACATGCATTGATGATGCATGAGGGCATATTCTGTTTGGATGTGGCAAAATACATGTCTATAATCCACAGGAAAATGATATCCTTACCAATTCCCTGAGACATCAATTATATTATCTCCATATTTGCAAACAGGATATTAATCCAAACGTTGCAATGAAAGTTACTTCCTTGGATACCTGGGCCAAGTGGCATCGCTGGCTTGGCCACATTGGTATTTCTGGACCAACCAAGTTATATGGTAAACATCTTATTGATGGCTTCTCTGTCACACCAAGTACTACTGAATTTATCTGTGATGCCTATGTCAAAGTGAAACAGACTTGAGAGCTGCTTTCTCATATGGCAAGCCACTGGGATTTCTTACCTGGTGAGCTCACACACACAGATGTGTGGGGGCCTGCCTGTACTGCATCTACAACAGAATACAGGTACTATATTTCTTTTGTCGATGATGCCACTAGGCATGTCACCATTGCATTCATGCAGCAAAAGAGTGATACTGCAACCAAGGTTAAACAATATCTGACACATCTTGAATGCCAACTTGGCTACTTATCTAAAGTGATACGTGCCGATAATGGGCATGAATATATCAATTGCAATCTGACCACATGGTGTCTGGATAAAGGAATTGAACTCCAAATGACTGTGCTATATTCACCAGGACAAAATGGTGTGGCTGAGCATTGGAACCGCACTGTGGTGGAACTCGGTGTGCAATGCTATTTCATTATAATTTACCATTAGAATTGTGGGCCAAGGCTTTTGCCCATGCCACTTACATATAAAACTATGCATTCACATGTGCTATTTCCAATATGACACCTTACCAAAAATGGCTAGGTTCACAGCCAGATATCTCACATCTTCGTGAATTCGGTCAGACAGTCTGGGTACTCAATAAAGATCCTGGTGCATCTAAGCTGTCATCCAAGTCCCGCAAGGTGATCTTTGTGGGATATGAAGATGGGTCTAAGGCTATCCATTGCTATGACATGTTTTCATGCAGTGTCCATGTCTCACACAATTATTATTTTGCTATGCCTGAGTCCCACGATCTTCCATCTATGCATCCCACATCAGACGCTCAGTTTGAGGGGAAGTAGGACAGTAGCAAACCTGCGACTGATGCAATGGACACAGAATACAGTAATAATTGTGCTACAAAGTGAAAGAATGAAAACAGTGATGACCATCATATTAAACAGTGCACGATAGTCAAGGACGTACCTGATGAGGATGTATCCAATGTAGACATACCAGATTTGGTAAGCAGCTCAGACAATGATGAAGACTATGATGATATGCAGCCATTATCTGCTGAAGCAATTTATATGGCATTCACAGAGTCAGGCATTGAAACGACCAGTTCACCTAAGGATGAATCGCTTACCACTAGGGCTTGGTAGTGGAAGAGACTTAGGAGAACCAGGAAGATATCCCGGTGGTATGGAAGACCAAACTCCAAGAGGTCAATTCTGGGGGGGACGCCCCAGTGCTGACTCTCGGGTATATATACTCATAGGTTTGTATGTACATGTTGTGATATACTACTAATACAGAATACCTCCAGCCAATGGTACAAAGCTCTCCTATCTGGGCTGTGCGGCTGCATTAAGTTATAGCCAATAGCAATATGCTCTCTTATCTAGGCTTTGTCAGGGCACCAATGGTGAAAGAGACTCTTATCTGGGCAGTGCGCCTCATGGAGGACGCATGCATCAGTATAGCCATAAGGCTGTGTGACCAATAGCGTTAATAGCTGTGTATAGCCATGGAGGCTGTGTAACCTGATAAGGAAATATGCTTAGTGAGGTATGTTTGTGAGGATTTGTGACTGTGGGAAAATAGTGAGGTCGGGCGTGGGAATGTGTGTGTGAAGTATGAACCAATAGAGGTAAGTTGCTAGGAATGGATCGTAGAGACTTGAGAAAAATATGGAAAAATAGGGAATAAATAGAGGAAAATATCGGCGATCGTAATACTACCCTCCTCCTAAAAATCAGCTTCCAGACGATTAAAAGGGAGATTTTTCTCTATCATAAAGGGAGTGGAATGGCCAGTGAAGATGAATTGCTGATAGAAATCAGAAACAGCCATGTTCAAGCGACGTGGTGCATTAGGATGTGAGCGATGGAAATCAGCGAGTGCATCCTTGGTGTGCTGAAGATTTGCTAATGGTTCCCATGTGCGATCTTCATCATTATAACCTTTTCAATGGACAAGGTATTCCATTCGTCGTCCACAATAGCGAGAGTCGACTAAATAATCAACTTCATATTTGGAATCTCGTTCTTCAGTGATGAGAATGGGTCCAGGACGATTTACTGGTTGTCCAGGGAGTCTTTCTTTGTAAGGCTTTACGCGTGACACGTTTACTACAGGATGTATGCGCATGCTCTTGGGCAAACGGAGTTTGACAGCGTTCTGACCAATCAATTCCATGATGTGGTACGGACCAATCCATCTTTCCATGAGTTTCTTTGAAGCGCAGGTGAGATGTAAGTTTTCCATAGCAAGCCAGATGAGATTGCCAACTTTGTAAGGCGGGGCCTCACTGTGATGTTTGTCTGCTTGTATCTTCATGTGAAGTTGTGCCTTTTCTAAATTATCTTTTGTTTGGATAATCATTTTCTCCATTTGACTAGCCATGCTGTCGGCGGCGGGTGCTTTAGAGTGATGGGGTTCAAATCCCATTCTTGGCACATATGAACAAGTGACTTCAAACGGTGTCTTCTGCGTGGATGTCTGTCGTTTTGAATTGTAAGAGAACTGGGCAATGGGTAACCAATCGGCCCATGTGTCTTGTTTATCCATGGTGAAGAGACGTAGATACTGTTGAAGGTCTCTGTTCATACGTTCTGTTTGTCCATCTGTTTGTGGATGATATGCCATTGACAATCGTGATTGAATATCAAGCCTCTTGCAAAGGTCTGTCATAACCTGTGAAGCGAACTGTGGTCCTCGATCTGAAACTATTGAGTTGGGGAGGCCGTGATGCTTCCATATGTGATGTAGGTACAGACGAGCAATGTTGAGTGCTGATACCGTTTTATTGCAAGGGATGAATTCGACTTCTTTAGAGAAGCGATCCACTACAACCAAGACTGAATCAAAGCCATTAGACCCAGGAAGGTCTGTTATGAAGTCAGCAGAGATATCTGTCCATGATTTGTCAGGGACTTCTAATGGTAAGAGCTTTCCTGGTGTCGCGAGGTTTGATCCTTTGGCACAAGCACATTTATCGCATCTGGTGACATATTCTTTGATCATAGTGACCATGCCAGGCCAGGTGTAGTGACGAGATACTAACTCTGTTGTTTTGTCAATGCCAGGATGTCCTGCGATTGGCATATCGTGATGTAATTGTAAGATTTCAATGTGGAGGTCATTATCATCAGGGACGAAGACCTTGTCATCTTTATAGAACAGATCATTGTCCTCTTTGTTGATTTCAAAGCTTTCCTTTAACTTAAGAATGTCTTCCTCTTTCATTCTCCAAATCGTATCGCGTATGCGTCGATGAAGGTCTTCATCATCTGTGTATATTTCAACTTGAGACCAATTGCAGTGAACTACAGAATCCTGAATAGAATTCTCAATGGTCTGCTTTATAGCTGAGATACCTGTAGATCCAAATCCTTGTGATCCTCGAGTGGTGTCATCGAGTTCTCCTTCTTGTAGTTCATTATTGCTTATTTGTTCAAGTATGAGTTGCGCAATGCGATCTCCTTTATTGATTGTAAACATCTCTTGTGAGTTGTTGATCAAGAGTACTTTGACTTCTCCTCGATAATCTGCATCTATAACTCCTGCTCTGATATCAATTCCTTTGACTGCCAGGCCACTGCATGGTGCGATGCGACCATAGTTGTCTTTAGGTATTGCGAAGGCGAGTTGTGTGCTGATGAGCATTCGCTCATGTGGGGTGACTATCTTGTGTTCTGCACTGTAGATGTCGTATCCTGCACTGTTGAATGTTCCTTTTGTAGGACATTGTGCATCAAGTCTGAGTTTCTTGAATCATAAAGTGCGGACTTGTTCTTGAGGAATTACTAAAACTCCTTTGTTGTCTTGATCAATGCCAATGGCATGATCTTCTCTTCTTGACAAGGCATCTGGTTTTCCCATTGTTGGTCTGGGTTTGTAATGCCATGTGAAGTTGAATCGTGAGAGATACTGTGCCCATCTCACTTGTCTGCGATTAAGGTCTTGTCATTGCATAAACCATTTGAGGTTTGCATGATCGTTCCAGATCTCAAATTCATGTTTAGTGCCTTCTAAGTAATGATGCCATTGTTCTAAACTTTGAATAACGCTGAGCATTTCTTTATCTGCTATAGGGTAGTTGTGTTCTTCTGGCAACATAGAATGAGAGTTGAAAGCGACTGGATGCCATTTACCGTCTTCGAGTTCTACAGAAAGAACTGCTCCTATGGCAAAATCTGAGGCATCGGTTTCAAGTCGATACTTTCGATCATTGTCAGGAAATGAGAGAATAGGTGCTGTAGTGAATTTTTCTTTTAAGATGTCCATAGCTTCTTGCTATTTAGGACCCCAAGTGAAGGGTGTGTCCTTCTTGGTAAGATTGTTGAGAGAGCGAGTGACTTCAGCGAAATCATCAATAAAGCGTCTGTAGAAGTTAGCGAGTCCTAAGAAACTTCTGGCTGCGCGAATGCTGGTAGGCGTTGGCCAATCTTTGATTGCTTTTACTTTGTCGTCATCCATCTTAACTCCTTCGGATGTAATCGTCATTCCGAGGAATTCGATTTCTTTAATGCTGAAAGAGCACTTCTCTGGTTTAGCAAAGAGATCATGATCTTGTAAGCGCTTTAGAACTTCTATAACTATCCAATCGTGTTCTTCTTGACTGTTTGTCTTTGTGAAAACTAGGATGTCGTCAATGTACACAACAACAACGTCTTCCATGTCGGCTAGTATATTGTTTATCATTGTTTGGAAGGTAGCTGGGGAATTGCAGAGTCCAAAGAACATTACAGTGGGTTCGAAGGATCCTCTGTGACAGGTGAAAGCGACTTTCCATTCATCACCTTCTTTGATGCGAACATTGTTGTAACCTCAACATAAATCCAATTTAGTGAATAACTTAGCTTCTTTAAGCTTATCTACTAGTTGCGAAATCAAAGGCAATGGGTAGTTGTTCTTGATGGTATGTTTGTTGAGATAACGATAGTCTTGTACCATTCATTTGCGACCATCCTTCTTAGGTGTAAAGAATACTGGCGATGTTTGAGGTGATTTCGACGGACGAATATAATCTTTCGCTAGTTGGTCATCTACAAATGCTGAGACTTCTTCTTGTTCAACAGGGGACAAGGGTATAATGTGTCCTTTACGCGGTTTGAATGTATCTTTGAATTCAATAGTGTGATCCCATGGTTTACAAACAGGCATCCATTCGGATTCCTTTTTTAAGAATACTGTTTTGGTATCTTCATCATTGGATCTTAATCCAATGTCCAAGTTTGTGTCTGACTTTTCTCAGTTTTGGCAGTGTGAATCTGACATAAGGTTTTGTGTTCGTCTGCTTCAAGGCGTCGGACAAAGGGTGACCAGTGATTGAGTGCTTTGCACGAAGCTGGGCAATTTTTCATTTCAACGGTTCCTGTTGTCCAATCTATGATGGGATTGTGATGTCAAAGCCAGGTGTATCCGAGTATGAACTGATTCTTTCCTAGATCGGTTACTTCGGCTTTGACCATTTCTCTATGTTTTCCGTATTCGAGCATCAGTTCGGCATAATGCGTGATGGTTCCTGCAGAATTCTAAGTTTAATCTATGTTAAATATGAGAAGAGGTTGTTCGAGTGGTTTAAGGGGAATATGATTATGCTTGGCCCAAGATTTGTCGATAAATACTGAGCTAGCGCCACTGTCAAGTAGAGCCTTGGTACAGAATAGGCATTCTTTATATCTGACAGGTGCTATCTTGATGTCTAAGATAATGTTTCGTGGGTTAGTAGAGTAAATAAGATGATTAGGCAAAGTAGGATCGTACGTATCGTTACTTAGTTTAGTTACTGGGTTTTCTTTTTTGTTGTTAGAGGAATCAAGCACCGATTTAACATCTCGGCTGAGCTTTGAATGTATCAAAGGCTCCTCTGATGGCTTGATTGTTGTTTTGGAAGAGGATTTTGCAGAGGGAGTTCCTAGTGTATTCACTCTGCTTGTCCTTTTCCCTTTGAAACTTCAGTGTTCTTCATGTCATAGAAGTAAGCTTTCATCTCATCGAAAGACATGCTGCAAACGGCACGTGGAGTGGAAGAATTATCTTCAGACTCTTGTTCAGAATCATCAGAATCATCCTCAACTTCAATGAATTGGGTTCATCTTTTAAAACCCCTTTTCTTTTTAAAGGCTTTAGGGCCTCTTCGACTGTCTTTATGACCTAAGGATCCTTTGCAATCCTTAGACCATATAAGCATAGGTTGTTTCCTTGGCTTTTTGCAGTCTTTAGAAAAGTGTCTGGGTTCACCACAATTGTAACAGGTAAAAGAACTAAGGTTTAGCCTCTCAGCTGTTTCATTGATGTAGCGAGCCAGTGACTCAATTAGGCGGAAGGACTCTTTAGCTTTTCTGATGTCATGAAGACGTTGGAGGGTTGTGTTGACCAACTTAGATCTACCTCCGGTGTGGAAGAGTTCTTCTACAAGTTCACGTTTTACGTTTTTCTCTAGCAAGAAAACTCCAAAATCATTAGAGATTTCTGCTTGATGGTAAAGTGTGTGGAACTTGGCAATGAACGTATCTATGTCAAGTGATCCTTGAGTGAACTTGGTAATCGCTCGTTTTGCCCAGTCTTGTTGTAGCATGGGACGAAACAAGGATTCGATTTCGAGA
>JBBPUA010000789.1:0-12364 GCA_038094355.1 Afroboletus lepidellus | reverse complement strand
AGCCTGGCTCGCCTGTTCTCAGGCTGCCCCAGTCTCTGGCACGAGGAGAGCCTTGGGTAGATGGGTTTGGGCTACTTGGTACGGTTCGGGAAGCTGGCGTGGACATCTATCCAATCAACCGCGCTGCCGATGTATCGAATGCTCGAGGGGGGGCTGTTGATGTACATGGAGCTGAATCAGCATTGCGTTGAACGAGATGGCAGCGAGACTGACTCGGCGACTTCTAGGGTGAGATGAGCGCTGGTGAGACCTTTTCCTTCTATTCTCTTATTTCCTGACCAAGTCACGTCACGATAGTGGATGAATGGCGCTGGAGCAGCTGGTAGACGATGATTGGAGTGACTGTCGAGGTTGGCTTGTATAAGCCAAACATGGCAAAGCATCGTCGAACCGTCTCGCGCTCAACAGCACCATCAAACCTCCAAAATGTCTAAAGCATCCCAGCCAGAGCTCAAAAAGGTCCGTCTATCTCGCATCTCTTGGTTCATACACACCCTTTCAACTCTGGTAGTTTATGGACAAGAAGTTGTTCGTTCATCTTCAGGGAGGTCGTAAAGTCAGTGGTACTTTACGCGGCTACGATCTGTTCCTCAACCTCGTGATCGACGATGCCCTCGAGGAGACGACTCCCGCCCAAAAACATCCAATTGGCACGGTGGTAGGATCGATCTTCCTGTCCGTCCGCCGTTTGATCCCATCCTCATCTTGCCATCGTTCTAGGTGATTCGCGGGAACAGCGTGACGTCCATGGAGATCCTGGAGGCCACCCGATAGGGATCGAGACGATGATTTAAAAACACTTGTCAAACGGATGGTTGGTTTTCTCGACACAGCTGTCACGTCCTATGTGTCCACGCGATCAGGCGGGCTGTACCTCACGCTCGTTATATGGCTACTGCCAGAGATGTGCAACAATTTTTATTTCGAAGAGTATTCAAAGACTACCTGTCGACGTACTTGTCCGTACGGCCACTTACTATCAATATACGTCGACGCTCAACTATTACGGACTCCTTTCTGCTTGTCCTTTGCACCACAAAGGAGATTACGTGCGTTAGGGTAGAAATCAACGTATTTGTGGAAGATGGTACCATACAAGGCAGGAGTCTTGTTTGGTGGATCAAGGACGAGGTCGAACCGATCCAGTCATTCAAGTGGCGATGACATACACCCAATGGCAAGCGTATATCATGACCCATCCATAGGCTCGCCTACGTTCGGTTTGGGGTGGAGGTACTCTGCGGTCTCGGGAAAGTTCTTTGCAAGCGCCTCATTCAACAATCGGCGATAGGACTAGGACGATGAGGGACGCATGCGGGGTCAACCGGGCAACTCACGTCAACGGCGGCAATCTTTCCGTTCATAAACTGGTTCTCGGTCGCAGCCCTCTCTAACCTTTCCTTTGTGAGTTGCATGGGATTTCTTGTGTTGTCAATGTCTTGTAGGACTTGCAAGGGAATCTTGGTTCGAATGTTCTGAGCCATTTCATCAATGGTCATGAGATGCTGAACCACCTCGTTGCTAACGTGAACAAGCTCGTGAATGGTACATGACAGAACCTTCTAGCGACGTACGCTCGAAGACCAACTTGCTTTCCTCCCCCTGGCTTGTCACGCTCCCTGGTAGTGTCGTTGACGACGGTCGTGCCCAGGTTGTACAGCGCATTGGCGAGCCCGTGCAACTCAAGTTCGAGATCGCCCTGTGATCCCGGAGGGGGGGGAGACTGCGATGCCCGCGGTGAGTCAGGCGCATGTGCATTCACATCTGTCGACATGGACATGGAGCGATGACAAGAAACTGCAATTACCAAAACAAGACATACATGTACATAGGGTTAGGGTTAGGAGGGAGAAAGGGCGAAAAAAAAAGATGGCCTGCCCAGCCAGAGTGGCCGTGGCAGGACAGGAAAATATTGAGACAGTGCATGAGCCGAAGCCCATACAAGCCGCGATTACCCTCTGTATGGACAGGGTCGCCGTGCTATGGAAGGTCCCCACGGCCCGCACTCCCAGTTACATGAAGGGGCATGCGCCATCAAGGTAAGTATGAGGTGTTCCTTTGCCGCGCCCCGTCTTTTATAATCCTCCCTTCTGCGCACGGACCAGATAACCATTTTCGGAAGACTGCCATTATCGATCATGTCGTTCTGGCGCTCGACCTTGCTCCCGAGCCGGCACGTCAGGATCCGATGTGCCCCTCTTAGGCTTGATCTGGGGAGGCCAATCCAAAGAATGGCTGCGCCGCCTTCCGCCTCAATCGCCAACAATGAACTCGCCCGCATCATGAAAGACAACCCCATCAGCGGCTGGGAGGATGCATGGTATGCGATACCAATGCCCATGGCGCGAGTCTTAACAAAGCCACAGGAAAGTTGGACTTACCCCTTGGGATTCGGGCGATGTTCAGCCTGCGCTGCGCGATCTGATCTTGTCCAACGAGCTTGATCTTCCCAAGGCTGGCCGTGCCCTCATCCCAGGGTGTGGAAGGGTAGGCTTTCCCGATTCTTGCCGATCGCCACTCACATCTAATAGGGTTATGATGCAACCTTCATCGCGTCTCATCTGGACCTTGATGCGTTGGCCATCGACATATCGTCAACAGCAGTGAAGGCTGCACGCGAGTGAGCCTTTACAGTCCGAGTAGGACCGACCATTTCACACTGATTCCCGTGGTTGCTTTCGTTAAGTACTTCAGGAGTTTCCGACGTCCCCAAGGTGTCATTCGAGGTCGCGGACTTCTTCACATTTTCGGTTCTTGATGATCAGCAATTTGATCTGATCTTTGACTGCACGTGAGTAAAACAGTCCCACAGCTCTGTAACTGTTCAATATTCAATGACCAGTTTAGGTTCTTCGTCGCCATTCCGCCCGTTCGCAGGAATGACTGGGGCAAGCAAATTTCTGCGTTGCTGAAACCTGGCGGTTATCTAGTCACGCTTGTCTTTCCGCTCAACCTGCCCGAGGACGATGACGGCCCCCCGTTCTTCGTTAAACCTGAGCACTATACTGAAGTTCTCGGAGAGGGTTGGGAAAAGGTCCTTGATAGAGTTCCGGAGAATTCGCACCCCCAGCGTAAGGGTCGGGAGAGGTTGGTGGTCTACAGAAAGCTGTGATACCCTGGATTCATACTTGGAATCATCGTCGCAACGGTGAACAATTGTCAAATGGTACAGAATTAGTCTACTTTTGCTGGGCCACGTCCCGACACCACGTGCGAATTTTTACAGTTGCGGGTCCGGGCCAGAACAGGCCAACACAATTCACCCAGTGTCTCCATGCATACATCATGCAGAGATCCTTGACAAGCCTCCGGACTGCGACCAACCCTCGACGGCCTTTACTACACTGGCGCTTACTCCACCTTGCCGCGACAACACCAGCTTCGGGCGTTATGGAACCCGCGTTCGCTGCCGAGTCGAGCCTTGGTCGCGAAACCATTCGCGATCGCAAGCTTTTCTCCCTAAGCACTGTGCTGTCCCAGGATGATGCCGACTCTTCGGCTGTTTGGGCAAGATACGTCGACTTTGCAGGCGCGCTAGACTATAGCAGTCTTCCTCTTGAAATCCACCAAAAGGTCCTCCGGAAATGCGTCCCTCATCCTTCCGTCCTCCGTCCGTTCGCTGCCAGACGTATGCAAGGTCCTGCGCCTCCCCGTGCGCCGCACCTATACGAAACTAGGTTGCAGACTGTCATGCGCAACATTCGCTCCATAACGCAAAAGCCCGCTTTAGATGACTACAACTACGTTCTGGAGCAGTTTGCTGCCGTTGGTCATTTGTATGGTTCTATGAACGTATATGATGAACTCAGACACGCTGTCAAGCTCCAGCCGGACACTCGGACGTTTTCTCTGGCTCTTCAGTCCATTGCCCATCGTCTCACCCTTCCCATGTATAAATCCCGGAGGACAAGAATCCAGTCTGACTGTGCAACTTTTTGCAAGACACTGCTAAATGACATGAGCTCCCTTGAAATACCCTTTCCATCTTCCGCTCTGGACCTCGTGATGCGTATATCAAAGGAAACCGCAGACCAGATTATCTTTTCGCAGCTCCTGAAATGGGTGTATGGGATCGACTTGGACTTTCCTGATCATCTGCCAATACAGTGGGACCGCGGTGCGGGCCTCGAAGCTGGCATCCCCCAACTACCCAAGTTTCAGCCTTTCTCTACTGCCGCGCTCAATACGGTCGTTGATATGATTGGGCGGTCCGGAAACGTTTCAAAACTTGTTCAGGTCTTCGAGGTGCTCACACGACCCCTCCCTCCGCAAGCCAGTCGACATTATTCCCTAGAATTTGACGAGGAGGACGATTTCGGTGTCGTCAACCCCGCCTCCACGCTCCCTCACCAGGCTCCGTATGCCGAGCCAAACTCGACCACCTACCATCTTCTGCTCAAACACCTGTCGCACTCAAATCACTCAACTCTGGCCCGACACTACCTCTTCCAGGCGTTCCAACTCGACAGGGCGGTAGACAGAGCCGTACGGACACAGATCTATTACACGCCGTACAAGACGCCAGCCCCTCAGTTCGCTATCAACAAGCACATGCTCCTTTCCGTTCTTGGAACGGCGAAGAGGAATAAAGATATGCAGCTGATGCGATTCGTGGGATACATCACACGCCAGACATACAGGAGGAAGAGAAACGACGTCACATATTACAGTGAGCTGCGGGAGCTGCAGCGGCAGGGTCAACAGCCCTTGGCACTAGACCACGATCCGTCTCGCCCGAACTCTTCGGTACCCCTCGAGGAAGCACTGGCCGACGTGGCCTCATCCACCTCCGATACCCTTGATACTATCCACTCCGTTCCATTATCTCCTGCCGTCAAATATTTTGACGTGATCGTTCATTTGGATATCCTGCAAAAAGACTTTGAAGAGATCGCCAACTTCTATACCCAAGAGTTCCTCCCTGCTCTCGCTCGCAAGACCCAGCGCGTCAAGGAACGACTCGGGCGCAGAGTATGGAACCAGAAAAACGTGTACTTGCGCACGGAAATCGGTCGCTCCATGATCTCACGTGAGAATTGGGCGGAAAAGGTGAACTTTCAAGAAGGCAGGACGGAAAACCTGACGAAGCAGAAAGGTTCGGAGACGGTACAGCCTGGGCTGTTGGTTGCTGGGAGAAATACGGCCGCTTCCATGCAGCCGTCGATCCCGCCAATAAACTTCTGTGGGTCGGCTTTTTCCCTTTGAATACGACCCTTTCTCATGCATTCACTAGTTGATCCGTCATTTCATGGAAATTGATCACGGTACTAGAGTAGTCAGGGAATTGGATATATACGCTTACGCTCGCGCCTACCACAGACCGTGATAGCCTAGCCGCATTGCTTGGACGGCACCAGTATGCGACCCGCCCAGGTCTCCAGCATCCATCCCGTGTGGAGCACGTTATGATGGCTACATTAACTTCTTATGCTCAGCGACTCGATCGTCAACAACTTTCTGCATAGCCTTAAGCCAAACGTTGATATCCAAATAGAGAGCACCGTCGGATGATCGTCCGTTCGGAGTAGGAACGATCGAAGTACTGACGTTGGTACCGATGTATCGTGCTAAAGCAAGAACAGGCAGGCGTCGCAGAGCACGACCTGAGAGGTTCTGCTCCTGCATGCAGAGTTGGCATCCATTACTGTAAAAAAGAACGATGTCATACCCTGCACTTGGTTGCAAGCTCGAGGAGCGCCTTCCCAATTTTTGTCTCTTGAGCATGAGCTGGGTCCGTGGTGTTCTCAGATGCGCTGCTCTGCGAGCACCACCCTCCCAATTCCATGAACAGCACGTCTGCGCATGGTGGGATAGACTGCAGGCCGATCAGCTCTTCTCAATGTGTGAAGGCACGGGTTCGACTGACTACTTGCTCCAAGATACCTCGGAGAACAAACTCGCAGAGTGAACTACGCAAAATCTCGTAAATAGCTTCGCGAGGCGGAGTGTCGATATATTGGATGATGTCTGCCCGATCAACAAAAGCAGAGTCTGCCAAGTTTTAGATAGTGTTAACGATAGAAAAAAGATGGGCAAACCTATGGCTTTGGCAAGATTGCTAGTTGACATTACTAAAGCATTCTTTCTGTGCTTTAATTTGTCGAGTTGGGTTAGGAGCGCGTTGACTACCTGAGATCCAGGTGAGACAAGGTCTAGGGCCAGGCAATCCACTGACCCTTAGACCATCGGACGGTTCAGTACCTGCCATGGCTCCCGCTCTGGCAGCAGTCAGGGATTCGACCTCGTCTGGCGGAGGGCATGAGTCCTGCAGATATACTGTGAACAGTACTATCAAATTAACACACCGATAAGGACGACAACGAAACAGTCCTCGTCCTCGACCATTTCCATGATGCTGTTAAACAACCTTTGGACAAGTTTTCCTGACTCCGAGAACCATCGAGAGAAGAGTGAGTGAGAATTGATCTCCAAGAGACGTGCTTGCGTATAGCTATCGGGTCAGAACTTAACAAGCATACACGGGGATGCTAATGGAATGCACCGATGTGATAATCGTATCGAAAGCTTCTGAGCCAATGCTCGACAAAGAGATGTTTTCCCCGTTCCGGGTGGTCCATGAAGAAGCACGACTCTGTTCCACGAAACAAGGTTGACTAGAAATAGTTGGTGACGGGTTTTCGGCGAAGGGCACAAACGTACAATCGACGTTAGCATCGCTGAGAATGATGGTGGCATATATATAATCGAGAAGCTTCAGTTTGATGTTGTCCGCATATATCAGGCCCTCCCATAGTCCTTCCCAGGACCTGCAGGGTAATTCACAGACACTTGCTGCGAGTACGTCCCCACCCCCATCTCCCGAGCCGTTAGCGTACTCTTCGACGACATCATTGCAGGATGGCTGATAAGTGTGTATTTGAAGAGAGATCTCGTTCAGGGAGAGGGAATTTGACGGACAGGATGATTCCGAGACTGCGATGCGCTCGACAGAGGCTGCCAAGGTCGGATCAACGTCCCAGCCATTCAAAACTGATGGAAGGAAGAGACGGTCAAAAGACGACGTGATAAAGTCCCGCACGAGATCTTGTACGGTATCCAACCTCCTTCGCGCTTTCGAAGCAAGGCGAACCTCGACTGTAAATTTGGCGCATGAATATGCTATGCAAATTTTGAGGATGAAACCTACCGTGGACAGTCCAGATTGCTGTTTCGTTCGCTTGAGATTGGTTTTCTGCAGCGATCGACACATCCATGTGGTCTTGGGTCAGGAGGGCAGTCGGACGCGTGTTGGCCAAACAACGCGTCCACAGAGATAGCGTCACGTGGTAGGCCTCTGACTGGGACGGTGACGATGACGGACATACAAGCTAGCCAGGAGGTCCTCGACCCGGCCCTGTTTGTCCCACCGAGTCCTTTGCCACACCCTCGCATCATCATCGAGTTTTGCGATAGAGTGCGTGTTATCTGCCTCGAAATCTGTCCGCCTAATGTCCCCCCAGTGTCGCTGGTACGGCCACATGCTAATGCGACCAGCCCATGTGCTAATACTCCGTTGCCAGGCTGCACCGAGCTACATGGATGTCCACGGAATTATTTCTGACATTTCCACCCCCAGCCCTCACGGCGATCTCAGTCGTGCCGTTGAATTCTGATGACACTGCTGGTCGATTCCGTGTCTGGCTCGAGGTCGCAGACGGCACTCCCGTCCTAATGTGGGATCGAAAGGTTCATGGCGGGTTCCCAGAGCTCAAAGTACTGGTGAGGATGACCGTGGCTCTGTAATGTTGCGTTCATTCTCGCACAGAAGCAGCGCATCCGCGACCACATTCAGCCTGGCAAATCGCTCGGACATTCTGACAGAAAGCCGTGAATAAGCGATGTGGAGCGTAGATAGTTCGTAACTGTACTATAAATTGTTTCGGTTTTCCACACCACCTTGCCGAGAAGCTCCTTGTTCTCCGCCGCATGATAATCCAGCCAGAGTGCAGCGCAACGTCCTTTCTTGAGCTCAGGCTCGTTCAAGTCCCTTCTTCTCCCCCAGAACCCTGTTCATTCTCCCCTCCATAGACTATCATGAGCGACGACCGCCTCGACAAACTCATAAACCAATGTAAAAACAATGGTTCGCCGTCTCATTTTTAGTTCCGGATGCCCGTCCACGCCTATTCCAGATGTTGAGCTCAAGCTCGATGCTGTCACAAAACTCCAAGCCGAATTCGAAACTGGCATAGAGGTGCATGTCATTCTGCATGTACCTTTTCCTTCGCTGAGCTATTGCATGACGCGCTACCATAGATCACGGACCCAGAGCCCCTCATCATCGTCCTAAAAGCTTGCCTTCGCATTGCAAACCAACATCTCACGACCGCGACGCTTTCGGCCATTCCTCCGCTTCTCCCTCTGATAGTACATCGCTCCTACGGCACTCCCAACACCAACGCAAGGCCGTTCTCCTCAACCTCTTCAACCTCTTCTTCAACCGGGTCGACCTATGATGTTGCCGTCCTTCGACACGTCATGGGCTCTTTTCTTCCATCCCCTGGTGTCTTTGAAAGACTCGGAGACGCCCGCGAGAAGGCTCGCGAGAAGGCCCGCGAAACCCTCGTCATCATCGGTGGATTCGCATTCCGTTCTTCTCCATCGACATCCAAGCTCGGCAATGGAAAGGGTCCCGAGCCACCCATTGTAATATTTGAACGCTTTCTGAAGGAAAATGGGTTGTCCAGCAAAGTGTGGAGAGTTCGAGAACAGGTGAGGTCCTGCCTGTGCAGTCACAATACTCAACCAACATCTTTCTTCTAGTCTATTTTGGTTCTAGTAAACATCCGTAGGGCTCATCATACTTTCCCTATCCGACCATACCTCTCCCTTTTAGTGGATTCGTTGGAAGACACCGATGGCAACGTTCGCGCTTGTGCGACCCCTTCAATCATCGAACTGTTCACCGGCCCCGGCGTCACTGATGCTGCTCGTGCTGACCTAAAGAAGGAAATGTCAAAGAAGGGTGTCAGGAAGGCTATTGTCGACAACGTTCTAGGCAAGCTCATGAGCAGCAGCCGGAGCACGGGAGCAAGCACCCCGATGAGCGAAGGGTCAGAGAACGGAGACACGGGTGCAAAAAAAGAGTACATTCCTCCCAGTTTGATGTTACAGAACCGACGCTCCGCAGCTGGGGGTTCCTCGACTGGGCCACCGGCCGCTACGCCGATGGTTCGTGCAGTAAGTCACGGAAATGTTAAAGAGACGAGACCGGCGAGCAGGACAGCAATGGTAGCTTCGCCTACGTTGCTGCAGCCTCTCAGCGAGACTACTAGCACTGTTGAACCTGCCTTTGTGAGTCGCATGTATCAGGGTTCGCCGTTTATTGATTTAGGTTCAGATCGCATCAGCCCGGGACTTGGAGAATGAGTTTGCGGCCATGACGAAATCATTCGAGGTATGCACACTGCTGAGATTTGAAACGTCGCCTGATCGTGTCGTGGATCAGGGGAAGGAGACTGAGCATAACTGGGCTGCACGAGAGCGGGGCATACAACGCGTCCGAGCAATGCTCAAAGGAGATATCCACACTAGATACCCTGACATTTTTTTCCAATGCCTCAAGGATGGATTCATCCAGGCTTCATTGAAGACTGTGAGTTCTAGTCTTTGAAAGTGTCCATGTTATTTCAATGTTCTTCATCAGCTCGCAAGTCTGAGAACGACAGTTTCTGCAAATACCTGCTCCATGTATACAGAACTGGCTATCGCGCTTGGGCCTGGAATTGATCCATTTTGTGAAACCATGTTCACAAACTTACTCCGCATGGCAGGATTCACAAAGAGGATCATAGCACAGCAATCGCAGCAAGCTCTTTCCTCTGTTATTCAGCATACCTCTGCCCACCCTCGCGCCCTATTACCCCTCTTGTGGAATACGCTGCAGGAGAAAACAGTGCAATCTCGGACATATGTGGTTGGTCACATCAAGACATACATAGAAGTGCATGGCCACCGGTCAAAGCCATACATCGAATCTGCTGGCGGATTGGAATTGTTGGAGAAGTCCGTGAAGAAGGCACTCGGAGACCCTAATCCTGCGGTTCGGGAGAGTGCGCGTGGAACGTTCTGGGTTTTCGACAGTGTGTGGCACGACAGAGCAACTGCAATACTCGACGGGTTGGATGCAGCCGCACGAAAGCAGCTCGAGAAGGCGTGCCCGGATCCGAGTGCTGTGGTTGACCTTCCGCCCACCACTCCAAGCCTGAAAAAGAGCAGCGTCGCAGCGGCAATAGCAGCTAGTCGAGCGAAAGCGAAGGCAATTGCAAACGCACCGCCGACTCTTAGACACCAAGCCACGTCGACGTCGCGCACTGCGGGTGTTGCTTCGCCACCTTCGAGAAGCAACAGTTCTCCTAGCAGCCCAACTAGCAAATGTGTCAATGATAGAAGCTCCCCAACCCCTGCTCCCCGGTCGTCGTTCTCCTCTCGCTCATCCTTGTCCCCTCCAACGCCGCCCAGGGCCCGCGTCCTTTCTAACAATGCAACTATGCCGCGGTCCATCAGCACTTCAGTGATCTCTGCTTCACATACCCGCTCGCCTTCAGATTCACATTCCGCTGCTATAGATGCTATGAGACGCCGAACTTCCTCACCACTTGCTCCCTCTCCGCAGTCCCCCACTCGCCCCTCAGTAGCCCACAAGTCCCCACGAGCAATCCTCCCGACGTCAAACAGTGACCCTTCTCATGCTCGTCCTGTATCCCTGGTCAGACAGTCTATTGTGATGCCTGACTTGGACGACCAAGATTCGTTCCTCATGGCCACAACTATCCCAGTGCCAGATGACAGCGATTCGGACATGGATGAATCCGTGAACGTTATGTCCTTCTCTACACCTTACAAATTGTTCCCTCCCGCTTCAGGTCAGATATCACATCCTCCATCGTTTACGCCATCGTCTGGCCTTTCGACACCTAATACCACATCAAATGCACTTTCCGATTCCCCTGGGAAGCCATCAGATGCGACACCCGTCGAGGATGCGCTCCGCGCGCGTGCAGAGCAAGCGGAAAGTGCTGCAGAGCGCCTCTTGGAGTTAACGGACCCTGAAGTAGAAGATAATGTGCACTCAGCGATCCCCACCTCACTCCTCCTAGGAAACAGTACTGTGGTGACCCCCAAACCACCGAAGATGTCAGCTGTACCAAAGATCAAGAAAAGTCTAATACCACCGGTAACGCCAGATAATCGCAATGCTGCCATCTTCCGGCAGGCAGCGTTGTTCAAAAATAGCCCAATGAACGGCAGGAAACCCTCTGAGCCGTTGATCAAACCGTTGCAGGATCAGAACCATGAAAACGGGTGGTGGTCAAAGCGGGTTTCTGGTAATTAATATCTGTTCACCTTCTCCTTGGTGTTCTGACTCCTTTTCAGTAATTGATCGCGGAACACCGTTGAAGGGCACCGAACCGGCCGACCGAGTAGAAGAACTCCAGGAGTTCGTGATGGCTCTCGAGGAAGGCAATGCCGATGTTCGCGTCCTGCAAAAATTGGCGTTGCTTTGCTCAAATAACCCTATCCCTGCTGATACTGCGTCTCCATTGAGTCCTCGCCTTGGTCTTCCCTCAAGCCCGTTAGTATTTGGATCGGCCATACGCACACTTCCACCCGTCGTTCCAGATATGTGGACCAAGGAGAGGAGTTTTGATCGGTTATTCAATGGATTGTTAAAATTCCTCGACCCGACCAAAGTATGTTACGTTTCACCTTCGGAATGAGTGCGTTTTTAAAAACTTGTCTTAGGAAGCCGAACAATTGGAATATGCATTGATTATCGTGTGGGAAATGCTAAGGAACCAGGCAGCTTTCCTGGAGGGAAGAGAAGGAGAACTTTTCTCTGCGTTGTTCCGAGTACGGTGCTGCAATGTAATCGACGTGGGTATTTCAACTGTCTTTTTTTCAATTCCTGACGTGGCACTAGGTTTTGGAAGCAACCAAGACCATTCGAGATGCACTATGTTCACGCGTAGAGCCGGTATACGGGTTGACGACGATGCATAGCAGTCTGCGCGGTTTTCTTGCTGAACCTGGATTGGATGTGGGCGTCAAGGCTGGTTCACACGCATTTGGTTTGATTGCGCTCGGCAAGTTCATTCTGAGGCTTCCTGCCGAAGTGCTGGAGGAAGAGCTTCCTCGCCTGAAGCACACGCTGATTGCCGTGAGTTTTGCTGGTCGGTGTATTTGGTCCGATGCAGTGCTGATCGCCATCGTCGTCTAGGCACTGAATGATGCGGCGACGCTCATCATTCGTGAGGCAGCGTATGCTGCGATCATCGCCTCCCAGCTAGTGTTGCGTGACGAAGCACATCTTTTCATGCTCCTAGAGGGGCTAGACGACAACAAGAAAAATCTGCTCACATAT
>JBBPUA010000788.1:0-12383 GCA_038094355.1 Afroboletus lepidellus | reverse complement strand
CAATGTGCCACTCCAGACCGCGCTCGGAGACCTTTTCGACATAAGCATTCAGCCGAAGATTGGCCGTGGCATCGACGTCGATGTAATTCAAAGCAATGAACACATCAGGTTCCCTCCAAAACTCGACATCCTCTCCGAATCTGATCTTCTTGCTCTGCTACAGCTGCGGCGCCGTCCAGGGGCGAACGTCCATCATATTGACGGACTTGGAAAAGATGTGCTTGCGGTCCTCTGGATAAGCAATCCAGCAACCCCGCGCGCTGTGCAAGGCGGTGTCTGCCCAGGTGTCGATGTTGAGCGTAAACCCATTCATATCGATGTCCGTGGCGGTGGTATTGAAGTGCCAGCCAAAGTTCTTGTCGAGATCAAAGAGGTTGAAGAACACGACGACTTTGGGAGGGGTAGCGAACGGGCGCTCAACGTTGATGCGTACGCCTACGGGTTCACCGTGGGCGCGTATGCGTTCACCGGTCTGGAAATCTACGTCGCCAGGCGCGAGGGCCAAGATATCCGCAATGGCACAGTACAGAGTAGTGCCTGACCATGAGTTTATGTGACAGTCGACGTTCGACGCAGTGATTTGGTTCATGCATGAGTCGATGCAGATGTTGGTGTTGTTGGGAATATCGAGCTGGCGGATGCCATTTGCGAGACGGGGAGGGGCGACGAATGGGCGGGGAAAGCTCACGACGGCATGAGTGTTGACTTGTGGTTCATACCAGTGGCGAACGTTCTGGGTGTCGAATTCGCAGAGAATAGGCATGGTTGGTAAGAGAGACGATAACTATAATCAGGGCCTAAGGACTAATGAAGATGAGCAAGAGATTCAATATGGTGGTAGAATGATAGCTCACCACCGTGGAGAGTATGCGAGGCTGGAGGAATGTTGGAGGCAAGGGCGTCGTTTATATACCTGCAAGCAAGGTACAAGGGGCCATTGTCCGTGCGGTCTGGTACCCACAAGGAACATGGAAGCTCCTGAAAGATTCGGAGCTCCCCTTTGACCGATTAATAGTCCGGGAGAGTCCCTCGGTTCGAGATTTATTGGTAGACAACTACCGTCTCTGCCCATAACCAGAGAGAGGCCTGACCTATCCCGTGTTTTGGGCCGCAACTTTACGTTGAGCGGGTCGAGTATGCAGTCGCCTGGTATCCTCCATGCGCCCACTCTATTCTTTCGCTGGAGCGAGGAGCTCAGGGACAGAATCAAGGCCAACTTGAATACAAGACCTTCGCAAGCTCGCAATGGTGCATTTCACCTTCTCATCCATTCAACGCGTGTACTTTGCACGGGACTGTTCCTGCACTGTTCGGCTGGAACCAAACGATCCCTGTTCCCCTATTATCTCACTCGCTTTTGTGTCTTGCTACTAGACCTCGCCCAGTAGTTCGCAGATTCTGAAGGTGAGAACGCTCGACCGTGCAACATTCGGATTTGCGGGATTTCCCGCTGCGCACTTTACCTTTCGCGTTGCGACAACCTCATGATACTACGCGTCTGTGGCCTGTCTGAGTGATTCCCACTGGCATCTGGACCCGGACCACCTTCCTAATTAGCTTTTTTGCATGTGAGTCTGGTGCCCGCGTAGCGTGAGGTCTATTACGGGGGTAGACATTCGAATGCTCCAAGTCGAAGGAGCGGAATGGAATGCTCACTCGCTGTCGGGAATACTTAGGAGACGTCGGACTGTTCTGGAAATGAAAGTGAATCAAAAACCTTGTTTGTCGGCGGGTGGGTCAAACAATGCAATGTCGTCCATTCAGCTTGGCTGGATGGTCCACACGTGGCCGCTTTATCAGGCCCCCTCCAACCTCGACCGCCTCCATTCCAGATGGCCTTGAGCGGTCTCAAAGTCGTCGAGGTGCGTCACGTTCTGCAGCCTCGCTCTCGCTGACGGATCCAGTTTGCTGGCTTGGCCCCGGCCCCGTTCGCCGGTCTCATTCTCGCACACCAAGGCGCCTCCGTCGTGCGCATCGACAGGCCGTCCGCACCGTCTACCAAGGACACCCTCTATCCTCCAAGCGTCTCGTCGCCTAAGCAGATGTCCTCATCGACGCCTTCAGACCTGGCGTCCTTGAGCGACTCGATCTTGGCCCAGAGGTGAGCGGGGGAACAAGGGGCTCAATGGCAGGCTGATATATACTCGGATCGCGAGGTGAATTCGTTGGCGTATCGAAGGCACACGTCATGACACGGTTCCTTGCCCAGACTTCCACGAGAAGGTGCGTGAATCTCTGCGAAGCCAGTGATCCGCGAGCTGACGGAATTCAGGCCCTTATGCCTCCATGGCCGGTACGCGCGCAATATTGCTGCACCGGACGACGTTGACGCGCGTCCACCCAGGTCATGACATCAACTATTATGCTCTCAGTGGCATCCCATCCGTACGATCCCAAAATCCCTCGATATAGCTCTGGGGCGAATCACCTTCAGAGCAGAGAAACTCTCAGGTCGAAGAACGCCACAGTCCCCAGCCGCCGTACTTCATCGAGTGTCACCTCGATTATAAGATTGTACGACCAGCCCAACATCCGAATAGATTCCCGCTATATCATAGCGCTCACGGGCGCATATGCCAGAGACATGCCGCGCGACTCATGCGAGTCCGGATTCTTCTCCCGGGACTTACTCCATAGGCAACGACGCTAGCCATCCAAGTATTTCGAATGCGCCCCCGACGTCCAAGTGAGGTAAGCAGTCCCGCTGAGGTGGGCACCTTAGCTAGTATGACAGTCATGCATGGTCCGCAGTCTTATCATCATAACGGCAAGGTACTTCGCGCCCGGCCGACCCCAGAATTCGTACACTGAGAGCTGTCCTGCGGAAGGGCTGCCGTCTGCAGTGGTTGACGATCCATCGACCTATCCGGGAAGAAATGTCGGCTGGTTGGAGTGACGTCGAACATCTCTCAGTTGTACAACAGAATTGCATATGTACATGGGTCGAACAAATGGTCGTAAAGGTGAAGTATGCAAAGACATAGAATGGCACGCTTGGAACATGGCTCGTGCACGAGTGTGGGTAGAAACAGAATGAGATGGTAATAAACAATTATTGTAATAAAGTCTGACAACGCACGTACGCAGTCCAATGACACTGCTCTAGTCATCACAGACAAACTGGAGGATCGCAGCGAGCCCTTCCGAGTGTGAAACTGTATCCTGAAAATGCTGTACATAAATGCGTGGTGGGTGGGCGGCAGCGTCGCCCATTCTGCGAATATCTGAGCTATGCTCACAGACGAGCTGCATTCCGGCATCGGATCGGATGAAAGTACGCATCCGAGCATCCATCCTAGCCTGCGTAGCGGGTTGCCTGAGTTGCCCGTGGGCTTCAGCTAGTCTCTCGGAAAGCACTATGGAGGGGCCGATCCGGGCCCTCCATTCTACTGCGAGGTTACTAGCAGTTCTCTGCCTGTGGTTGAAGTCGGGAACCGAGCCTGTGACGACGGCAAGCTTTGCCTGTGCGACATTGAGCAAATGCCGCGCTCTGATCCTATTAGACACGATAGTCGCCTGCTCGTCTGATCAACACAGCTTGGAATACACGAACAGTGATTGTACCAACCCTAGAACAAATCCATTCATCATTATCCTCTTGAGCCCGTTCCATTTCATGTAGCCGCTGCTTGAGTGAATCGCTCTCGGCACTCAACCGGGTGACCTCCTTTAGGCTAGCGGTAGCAGTGTTAGCTTCCTCAATGCGAGCGCCTGTCTCTTTCTCCAGCTGCACTCGCAACGAGTCAATCCGCTTGGCGAACTTGTCATTCTGTTGACTCTGCGTATGAGCACCTTGCTTGACGTCGCTCACTTGCATCGTCAACCCTTGGTTTGCTTGCTTAAGTTTGTCCACTTGCGCCGTCAACCCCTGGTTCGCCTGCTCAAGTTCGTCCACCTGCGTCGTCAACCCCTGGTTCGCCTGCTCAAGTTTGTCCACTTGCGCCGTCAACCCCTGGTTCGCCTGCTCGAGTTTGTCCACTTGCGCCGTCAACCCCTGGTTCGCCTGCTCCACTTGCGCCGTCAACCCCCGGTTCGCCTGCTCAAGTTTGTCCACTTGCGTCGTCAACCCTTGGTTCACCTGCTCGAGTTTGTCCACCTGATTTATCAACCCCCGGTTCGCCTCCGACAATTCCGTGGTAGTAGATTCTAGTCGGCCTAACCGACGAAGAATATCTTGTGAAAACGTGCCATTGTTGGAGTCACCATAACGGGAACGTTGGTTCGTCTTGTCCAGAAGCGGACTTTTGAGTGTTGCTGGAGAAAGCATACCAGCGGCGGTTGGCAGCAAGGTAGATGGTGGGGGAACAAGAGCGACAATCCTGTGGGAACAAGCGTCAGACACCAGCCTGGCGTCGTCTTTGGGAGAAAGGATCCCCTGAGTGTCTGCGAGAGGAGTACACTTATCGCAAAAATTCAATCCAGTCAATAATAAAGCGTACCTGAGACTATGACGACGTCCGCTGGATTGACATCAATTTCAACGCCCCAGTGGGCCTCCAGGTGGTTTTCCAGAGTAGCTTGGGCAGAAACCCGAGCGACTGATAGAGTATCAGTAGCACCCAATGTTAGGGCGCCAGACGTAGACTGTTCGATGAAACAGAAGGTAAGTTCTGGGGCGGCGGACATCAGAATCGTGTGGTTCTGGTTGGAGGAGTGGAATGGCATGCTCACCTTCCCCAACTGTTAGGAATACTGGGGTTAGGAGACGTTTGGTGTCGGACTTAGGTCCATAAACTTACTGTAAATAAATTATGTAAATAATCGGCGGTCACGTTGTCACGCTGCCACAGTGACAACAGTCAGTTCACGATCTTGAGAACCACTGCATCGTTCAATCGCACTCAACTTGGAATACAAAAGTAGAGTAATGTTTGAGAGGTCGAGTGATGAGTGTGATGTTTTGCCGAACTGGGGGTGGGTGCCGAACCGGGGGGAGAGTAAATTCGTCCTCCGAGTCGGAGGGTTATTGTGTATTCCGGATCGTGTTCCGGATCAAACCTTGTTTGTCGGCGGGTGGGTCGATGCTTGTCCGTTCAGCTTGGCTGGATGGCCCACATGACGCTGAAACAGATCCGACCGTGCCCGAAGCTTTATCAGGTCCCTCCAACCTCGACCACTTCCATTCCAGATGGCCTTGAGCGGTCTCAAAGTCGTCGAGGTGCGTCACGTTCTGCAGCCTCGCTCTCGCTGACGGGTCCAGTTTGCCGGCTTGGCCCCGGCCCCGTTCGCCGGTCTCATTCTCGCACACCAAGGCGCCTCCGTCGTACGCATCGACAGGCCGTCCGCACCGCCCACCAACGACACCCTCTGCGAAGGAAAACGCTCCATCATCCTCGACACCAAGAACCCAGCTGGACTCGCGATCGCCAAGCGTCTCCTCGCCCAAGCGGACGTCCTTATCGACGCCTTCAGACCGGGCGTCCTCGAACGACTCGGTCTTGGCCCAGAGGTATTTCACGACGACGAGCGAGGGAACAAGGGGCTCAACGACAGGCTGATATATGCTCGGATCGCGGGGTGAGTCCGTTGGCGTATCGAAGGCACACGTCATGACGCGGTTCCTTGCCCAGATTTCCACGAGAAGGTGCGTGAATCTCTGCGAAGCCAGTGATCCGCGAGTTGACGGAATTCAGGCCCTTATGCCTCCATGGCCGGTACGCGCGCAATGTTCCTGCGCGAGACGTCGTTGACGCGTCCACCCAGGTCATGACATCAACTATATTGCTCTCAGCGGCATTCTATCCGTACGATCCCAGAACTCCTCGACGTACTCGCTTTTTGACATCCTGAGCCCAGATGCTCCCAGGCACGAGCGAGAAGCCCAGCTTTCCGCTGAACCTTCTCGGCGACTTTGCCGGAGGCGGCCTCTTGTGCGCGACGGGCATCCTATTGGCGCTCATCGAACGCGGCAAGAGCGGACGTGGCCAAGTCGTCAACGCCGACATGGTAACCGCCACCCTCCCGCCCTCTTTCCCCATCTCATCCATGCCACAGGTCTCAGGCACGCGCTACGTCTCCTCCTTTCCCCTTCTCAACACTCACCCGGGCGCCTACTTTTCCGAGCCGCGCGGATCCAACTCCCTTGACGGCGGTGCACCCTTTTACGGTGTCTACACCTGCGCCGATGGCAAATGGATGAGCCTCGGTTGTCTCGAACCTCAGTTCTTTGCCACGTTCATCGACCGATTCAACGCCGCCCTCCGCATCAACGGGATGAAGACCGACTGGACCCCGACGCGCGCCAGACAGTTCACCAAAGACGACTGGCCCAAACTGCGCACGTACATCGAGGACGGGTTCCGCAAGCTCCCGAGGGACTATTGGGCAGAGGTGTTTCATGGTGCGGTCCGCCCCGTCAGTGGCGCTTTCAATTCATCGTTGGACAGACTCGGACGCGTGCGCGGTGCCCGTGTTGACGCCCGCGGAAGCCGCGTCGCTCGATCCGACGGGATCGTCGCGTCCCGCGCCACATCCTCGACTGAGCCGCACCCCTGCTTCGTCTCCGCCCGCGGGGTCATCGCCCCCGTCGATACTCGAACCTGGGACACACAACGAGGCTATCCTCGCCGAGCTCGGTTTGTCAGCGGAAGAAAGGGATACGCTCGTGCGGGCTGGCGCGCTCGGCGAGGAAGCGCGAGACCACAAGGCCAAAGCCAAGTTGTGATCGCATCAGGAGTCCGCGTGCTAATTTACACAACATGCGTAATAAACGAGACGCCAAGGAAATAGTGATCAGTGTAAGAAACGTGTGCAAGAATAAGTAGGATGTCGTGTCGTTCCAATGGGGATAATGATGTGATCAAGTGTGCGTGATGGAACTGAGGCAGATTTTGGAGAAATCAAAACGTAGATAACGCATCTCTGTTACGTCGGAACCCCAATCCGGCGTCTCAGGAGCTGTATGTTGAAATTCGGCGGCAGTACAGGCGCGATTTGATGCCGCACGAGCGACACCTGCGCCAGAAACTGTCGCAGCTGGCTGCTGTACGCCTCTGCAACCGCTGCCCAGTCCTCGCTGTACCCACAGTCTGCCAAGACGCCCGATAGTTGGCAACAGATCGCCTGCGTGGGCACGTACTGCTTCGCCTGGCTCAGCCCCCAGTGAAACTCGCTGCTAAACGGTCCCGCGTTGGGTCCCTTGAACCGCAACAGCGCGATAGACCTCCCAAGCGCGTTTCGGCACGCCACGAGTTCCTGCAACAGCAACATGGTCGGCGAGGGCTCGTTGACGGGCACCCCGGCCGCGCCGACCGCTGGGCCCGTGTACCCCTGCGTATGCAGCGTCACGGTGCGCAACCCGGGCCACATGGGTGCACACCCATACATAGCCGCCTGTTTGTCGCTGTTCACGAGCAACCGCACGAGATGGAGGTACTTGTCCACACTGAGCACGAGCTCGGACACACTCGGCGTCGCGCGGAGGAGGTGCACGTCCATGTCGGGGCCGAATTCGCATCGAACGTAGCGCAGCCGGGCGAGGGAGTGGAACGCGTGTGGGTGTGCGCGGGCGATGTATTTGTGGATCGAGGCGAGCGCGTGCGCTTTTACGTCTTCGAGGATGAGCGTGTCGATGTTGGGTGCGGAGATGAGATCGAAGAGACGAAGCCCGTTGGCGAGGATGCGTCCATTGACCACGAGTTCGCGGAGCGTGGGGAGGTGGATCGGGGAGATGGGCGCCTGCGCAACGAGCTCGACGAATCCACGGAGATGGAGGGATCTCAGGGATGGACAGGCCGTTAGTACCTGGTGGAATCCATCCCGCGACATTGGGAATTGGGGACCGGGGTAGACCGAAAATGAGAGCATCTCGACGCACGGATTGGGGAGGATGACGGGAACACTATCGAGACGGACGTCTGTGAGCAGCGGTGCGCCTCTTGTAAAAATGTTCACGATCGGGAGTGGCCCGTGCGTAATAATGGTGCCTCTGCACATGATTCTCAACCGCCTCAACGCCGGCGCAGCCTCGTCGCGGAACGCGAGGAGCAACGCAGCCAGTGTCTCCCTAGACACCGCGTCGAGAACCAACTCCTGAAACCGACCCACATGGGGCATCAGCACAGTCGCCAGCGTGCGTTCCAGGTTTGTATACTTGGCCCACGGCCCCAGATACACCTGCAATAGGCTTCCCTCCGACCGCCTAAGGTATTCTTGGAGGGACTCTTCCTTGAGCTCAAAAGGGAAATGAATCGAGGACCACAGGTTCGGCGTGGCGAGGGCCACAGCTCGCCATTGGCTACAGACGTGCGATAAACGGACTTCCACGGGGAGTTGTCGGAGTAGACTGAGCACCCCCGTCCACTGGGGGTTCATGTGACGGGATGCCTCAAACACCATGACGAGGACATCGGGGGGCAATCGCGCAACGGGGGCCTTGGAGTTTTGGATCCGCGCAGCGCGGGCTTGGAGATTGCGCATGACGCGGACGAGTTCGTCGTGCGAGGCTTGCAGTCCACCGATTTGGTAGTTGAGTTGCTCCAGCTCGTCCTTGAGCCTCATGCCACAGGTGGCTTCGTCGTCGAGATAGCAGAGCGCCATGGCGTGGTCTGCTGCTGCGAAAACGGGTGAGTCTCGGAGGTGAACCAAGTTCCGGATACGTACGATGGGGAATGGCTAAGAGTTCGAGCGGGATATGATCCATGGCCTCTCAGGGTTAAAGGGCAAGGAAAAGGAGCTAGAGACACGCTGGAAACACGTTTTTAAGGAGGCCCGGAAGCATGTCTACGATATGTCAAACGACGTACGGGCTGCCTTGTTCGGAACGCTTGTGGTGGTATAATAGCTCGGAAATGTCGACGGCTCGAGCAACGTGATGGGGGAGCAAGATCAAGGACTAACATCTGCCCGCCACGGCGTGAATGGGTGAAGGCTGACTTTTGTAGGTGGATCCCCATTGTATCATTGATGGTCCAGTACAACATCAGTTTCGGACCGCGACTCCCTCTGACAAATGAACGATCCCATAATCCTCCGCATGTACATACACGACGACGACAACGACACACGACAAGTCCCCGCTGATAACTTAAATATTCACGGTGTGGTATGTATGATCGTCGGAGGCCCTCTCGGTCCCGATCCCCCAAGCCCCCAATCCTGGGCCTGCATTTTCCGATACACGTGTGAGCGGTACTGCGATCCATAAAATTCCCCCGTATACGCCCAATCAGGGTCACACGCTCGAACCTCCGCCGTCGAATGGTGCGGAACAATCACCCGCGTTTCCACGAATAGCTGCGACTTGGCGAGAGCCAGCGAAAACTGTTCCTGGAACGCGCGCGCGTTCGACCCGTCGAACTGTACCATGGCGAGCGGCCTGCCGACGGATTTCCTTTGTTGTACGACATCAAGGAGCATTGCCATCATGGGCGGTATTTCATCTTCCTCGTCCAGATCTCCATCATCCCTGTCTTGCATCCACGGCCGGGCCAGATGCAATGACAGCGTACGTAAGTTAGGCCAGAGCGGTGCTGTTCCGTGTAGCGATGCTTGTTTATCACTATTAAGCAGGAGCCGCAGTAGCTGGGAATGGTGGCCGATCGTGACGGAGAGGTGTGTCAGTTCCGAGGTCGCGTGCGGGAGATATATTTCCAGATCGTCATCCATGTCGCCCTCTATATAATGGAGAGCGCGCAGTCCGTGGAATTGCTCAGGACATGTCCGCGTCATGAATTTGTGTATTGAGGAGAGCGCATTTCGCTTGACGGCATATAGCGTGAAGGAACGGATGTCAGGGGTGGAGATATTGCGGAATACGTTGAAGCCATGAATTAACGCATTTCCGTGGACAAGCAGCTCGCGAAGGGCGGGTAGCACCACAGGCACGCTGCCTGGCTCCTCGTGAAAGCCGCTCACAAAACCCGTGAGATGAAGCGTCGTGAGAGTGGAAGCAAACGGCATGATCATGCTGAGTAGATCGCTCCTAGAGAGCGGAGCCCCTGGGCCAGGTAACGGATCGAAATGGAGTGATTTCACGGCTGAGTCTGGAAAGGTGATTGGAATAGCGCTCAAACGGGCATCCGCGAGCAGCGGGGCACCGCGCCGGAACAGCTCGATGCGAGGGAAGGCTCCTTGACCACGGACGACATCATGACTGGATATTTTCAGTCGGCGGAGATTGGGGGCTGCAATGTTGGCGAGAAGTCCAAGGACACTGAAGAGTTCCTGACGGTCCTCTGTGTCGAGGATCAGCTCTCGGAATTGGGGTACTCGGGGAATGAGGAGGGTCGAGATGAGATCCATGATTCGTTTATCAGAGAGCATGGGACCGATGTGGATATCAAGGGGACATTGCTTGCATCGCTGTAAATAGGCCCTGACAGCGGTCTCCTTGTGAAGAATAGGAACACGTATAGTAGTCCAAAGAGACGGGGAGCTGAGTGCCACATGGCGCCACCGAGAGGATACGTGGGAGAGCTGTACTTCTATAGGTAGCGGTCTTCGAGGACCGGGCCATTGATTGAGGAGACGCCTGCTGTCCTCGAAGATGATGGCAAGGATGTCGGAGGGTAATCTGGCGATCGGAAGGGTGTCGTTATTGATCTGGGCGATGCGACTCTGGAGGGTGAGGATGGAATATTGGACTTGGAACGCCTCGTTGGTCAAGGCCTGTTTTCTCTCTTGGAGTGTAGCTATCCTTGCGGCGAGGACGTTGACCTCTTCCTGAGCGACTGGATCCAGGCGTGGGGGTGTTTGCAGCATGCCCCTACAACACGGAAGTGAGCAGACGCCATGCACGACATGACATTACTGACAAGACCATCTTTCGAGGTCTGCGTGGATTGCTAGGCTCTTGGTGGAGAAAGCACGGGAGAAAACCGTAGCGCCTTGTTGCAGGTTGCCCAGTAACCAAAGCGAAGGCAACCCAAACTGGAACCTTCGTGGGAACGGCACTCATTGACAGACCACCATGTCAGTGAAAATCAATGACACCCTCGACGGTGCGCGCAGTGGCGTCCATCGCTGCAGCGAAGCGATATTCCGTCTCGACTTCGAACGCTTATGTGGCCCTCTGTAACCGATCCGGCGCTAATGTCGAGGCACCGTATTATGGCCAGCCCATTGCCGGAAGGAGTCTGATCCCTGCTGTACTCATGCGGCCATTCATGCCTAAAACTATCCTTAACCACTGGCAGAGTGGGACGTGACGAGATAACATTTACAACCAATCATGGTGTGCGAGAGCCCATCGTGAGGCGCCGTGTTTCTAGAGCATCTGGATCAGGACGACTCAGCTCTGAATCTCACCGGCGGCCGTTTGTTGCGCTGGATCGGTGTGTACATGGGAGAGCATGGTGATTCACGCGGGCCCGACAAACCGCCGTGAGCTTACGTCATCAGGTAATCAATTCACGTGAAACCGGGCGGAATAAAACCGCTCTTGGACTCGTTGCTGTAGCTGCCACCGTCCAACTTGAAATGGCAGCAACTACGCTCAAAGAATTCACTCTCGAAGAGGTCGCACAGGTGAGCACAGTTGTGCGCCTGCATCGTCTAGTCTGATCGTCCGTAGCACAACACACCAGATGATCTCGTGCGTATCTTGCTTGCCCATTCTGTGTCTCACTTATGTCTCTGCTAGTGGGTCGTAATCGACGCCAAGGTCTACAATCTCTCCCGTTTCAAAGACCTCCATCCCGGAGGCATCGCAGTCTTGCTCGACGAGGAAGTCGGTCCGTACTCGCCCGAGTTCGACTCCTGCGTACTCTATCTCATCCATGTCCCTCAGCTGGTCAGGACGCCACAGAGGCGTTTTATGGCCTTCACCGTCATGCAGTCCTGGAACGTCCTCAGTATAAGCGCCTTCAGGTCGGTACAGTCAAGGGCCAGGAGAGCGTCATCTATGACCGTAAAGTCGGAGCAATCAGCCAGGTTCCATACGCCGAGCCTACCTGGTTGACGCCCGGTTACTTTAGTCCATACTATTCTGATGTGAGACACGTCTTCAATTTATATCTCGAAAAGTTGACAATCTCTCGCAGAATCACCGCGAGTTCCAGAAGGCAGTCAGACAATTCGTTGATGAAGTGATGTATGAGGATGCCCTGGTAAGTCCATGTCTCGACTTCGCGCGTCTCTGGCTAATTTTGGTGATTAGGCCCGCGAAGAGGATGGTAAACGACCGAGCCAGTTTGTTTTCGACAAAATGGCGTGAGTCATTGAGATGTTACCCTGAAAAGCATTCGACCTAACAAATTTATCAGCGAGGTAAACATGCATGCAATGCGCATGGGACCTGGAAAGCATCTCAAGGGAAAAACACTTATGGGCGGCCTTGTCAATCCCGAACAAGTCAGTCCCGAAACAATCGCCTAATCGCACTAACTTGATGCTTCTATCTTTTTTAGTTTGATTACTTCCACGAGGTGTGCATTTTCATGTTC